>JAQGAF010000248.1:0-63057 GCA_034687865.1 Kryphioiulus occultus
GTGGCTCCAAAAAGTATTGGCAATAGCTATTTTTTATCAATAACGCTGAAAACAACTGAAGTATTTGAAAACCAAGAGATACATATTGTACATAACGCTTTAATTAAACTCCCCACAAACTTTAAAATTAACACGTTAAAATTAACAACATTCCATTAGGTTTGATGCGTTCTATTTAATAATTCACACCACATGCCTGGCTTATAGTTAGAAACAGAGTTATGGGGGATAATGGAGAAAAAAAAATTGGTAAAAATGTGGAAATCCAAGACATAAAAAGTTGTCTTGAAAAAATGGCTCACTGATATTGTGAATTAAAATTATTAAAATTCAGATGCCTATTCACTAGTTCTATCTAATTAACTACACTCCATCATCTTCTTTTACTTAGAAACCGAGATATTAGGGAAAAATTGAAAAACATAAAAAAATTATTGAAACCTCAAAATCCTGGACATAATATGTTCGCTAGAAATAATGGCTCACTGATATTCTGATTTTTCAAGCACTAATATATATTTTGGATGTCCTGTATGGATGGCCCCTATGAACAATTTTTTAGTTCAGTAAAACTTGTTTTTTGCCATTACTGAATAGGGAAATGTTTAGCAGTCGACAGTTTTCCTGCACTTTAGATGATTTGCCAGAATTTTGTTTTTTCAAATTTCAGTTTTTCCGTAATAGTGGGTGTCAATCTCAAAAAATATTGGTATTTAAATGGAATAGTTATTGGTTGAATTGGTTTTTGCTTTGACACCCCCAATACGAAGATGCATTCCGAAAACGAAAAAGTCGATTATCTTTGCCGCCTTAGCCATTTATGATTCAGCTTTTTACAGCAGACATCATTTCTAAGCGTTATAAATGTAAACCCACAGTTCCTGCATATAGACAGTTATGCCTATATGTATTACGTAACAAAATTTTAGCCCTTTTTAGAAGCCCACTCACTCCCTGAAATACCGTGTAACACTTTGCAGACTACCCACCCCTAGTGTTACATAATACGTGTGCAATTCTTTTAAATTTTTACCCTTGAATTTTGTATGCAACTTGTAGGTTGTACAGGACCTAGTTTACTATTTGTTAATGATTCTGCCCTGTTACAGATAACAATGTTGTCGTTTTAGACATCTTCACCTATCCATTCCAAATCTGAGCTGCACTGCTCTGAACGAAGAACCCACCCACTCCCTAGGGAGCTGTGCAAATATTACGTAACGCACTATAGGGGTGGTAGGGTCCTCGTGATAGTGTTACGAACTGTTACAGGGGGTCCGTGGGTTTTTCTCCTTGTGTTATGTGACTTTTTTAAGGGCCATGATATCTCGAAAATTCTAGCACAGAGAGTTGCAGCTACAACAGCTTGAGCTGATTTGCAAAATTAACTATTATGAGCACTGCAGCTCAGATTTGGAATGGACAGGTGAAGTTGTCTAAACCAAAAACATTATCATCAGTACCATAACATTGCAGAACCAATAACTAGTAGAACACTAGGTATCATCAGTACTGTAACGTTACAGAATCAATAACAAATAGTACACTAGGTCCTATATAACCTATAAGTTGCCCAAAAAATACATGGGCGAAATCAAAAATGTTGTGCAAATGTGTAACGTTACACTAGGGGTGGGTAGTCTGCAAAGTGTTAAGGAGTGTTACAGGGGGTGGGGGGGCTCTCTAAAAAGGGTAAACATTGCGTTATGTAGGCGTAATATATGCATGGCCCCTTGTGTGTTACGTAATATTTGCACGACCCATGTGCTCCTAAATATTTTAAACTTTCGCCTAGGTCGTTTCATTAAGATGGTTAATACAATAATTGTTTTGTGATGTTTTTTTTTCTGTAAGTTTTGTTGAACTTTCGCATATGTCATTTTATTAAGATGCTTAATACAATATTTTAATAAAATGACATAGGCGATAGTTAAAAAAATGACAGGAAAAACATCACAAAACAATTTTTATTTGTGGCAAAACTCGTATTATTGGCTTTTTTACCCATGTATAAATTTAACTTTCCCACCAAAAGCGCTAATAACATTGCGGTAGATGGCAGTGTGTTCGCCGCTAGACGGCAGTAGTCATTTTCTTTCTTTACTGCCCCTTGGGAGCAAAGTGACTTAATAACCGAACGACCGTTCCGCCAAGAAAACCGAAGAAACTGAATTTCCGAATAAACTAAAGTTTTTCAGAATTCAGATTTTTCCACTGAGGTTTTGGATTAGTCGTTTGTTTTTCCCTGCAATTCCTTGTTAAAATGCAGTTTTCGCGGCTTTCTCATCTCGGATTGTTTGTGATCGTAGTTGTGTATAATTCAGGTAAGTTAATGGCCAACAGTCAGCTTGTTTCGTGACTCTGAATTCGTTTTTTTGGTTCAATGCCTATCTGGCTGAATTCAAAATCGTAATCGTATGCCCGCATAAATTGGCGTGTAAAATATTTTTGACGCATTTTGCAGTTAAGGTTGCATCCCAAGAGGATTCCGGAGAAGACTCGAAAATCCCGACGGCAATCCAAGCAGCGGAATTAATGGTGACGGAAGTTTCATCTGTCATTGAGGGTCTGGTGGATAAATTGACCACTACAGAAGTGCCTTCTACCAGCCCTAGTTCAACCAATGTAGACGTACGTGATTTTGGTTGTGTTCAAAAATTCAAATTCAGCATTACTAAGGGGCCGTGCATATATTACGTAACGTAATTTTTGCCAGCATTAGAGACCCATCCACCCCCTGTAACACTTTGCTGACTGCCCACCCCTAGTGTTACATATCACACTTGTATAAAAAATGTATTTTTACCCACGGATTTTATATGTACATGTACATGTAACTTGTTGGTTTATACAGGACCTAGTGGGTATTATTAACCCGGTATGTATCCACCTAACCTAACCTAAAATGTGTTCACGCTTCACTTTTCACTTTTACTTGCGTATTTTTTTGTATTTTCTGTAGAAATAAATGTTTCAGTGTATTAACTGCTTAAACAAAGAATTAGTCAAGGTGGATACATACCGGGTTAATACCAATGTTATGTACATTTATATTAATAAACTTGCCCAGAAATGGCACAGCTTAGAAAACTTGCCAAGAAATAGCATGTACTTTCCTGGAAATGGCATAATTTGGAAAGCTTGCCTGGAAATGGCGTAATTTGGAAAGCTTGCCTGGAAATGACATAATTTAGAAAACTTGCATAGAAATGGCGTAATTTGGAAAGCTTGTCTGGAAATGACATAATTTAGAAAACTTGCCTAGAAATGCAATATGTTAGAAATTTAAACCTGCCTTTAAATGGCATGTACACTGTATATTAGAAAACTTGCCTAGAAATGGCTTTTATCCATATACATACTGTAATTGGCAATTGTCTGTGTGGGTGTGTCTGTCCGTCCTCTCTATAGGTTCGAAAACTATCCTGGCGGATACGCCCACACGTCAACTAGTTTAAGAAAACTTGCCTGGAAATGGTATGTATATGTGTTAAATACAAATTTCAAATTTGCACGTGCAATTCTGACGCTTGCTTTAGCGTTCACCAGCACGCATACTATAGGAGGCATATTGTTGCTCTTGTCCACATCCATTTTTGGACACTCCGTAACAAACAATGTTCCGTGTGGACATCGCAGGTGGAAGCAATTCAAATTTGACAAACTATTAATCCATCGTTAAATGTTTGTTATACGGTCATAGCTCGTACAGTTGCAACTTCTGTCGTGTGCCACGGAGCTTTTTTTTGCTATTTAATGAGCGTTAAGCGTGGACTTGACCCGTGCTGTGAGAAGGGTGACCGCTGATGAGCAGCTGCAAAATTGTCGTGACATGTTTTTGAGGACAGGACATATTTGCTTCCTACCTGGCAGCTGAATTACCTTCGTGCTCATCAACTGCATGGACATCTCATCAATTTCAGATGCCAAAAGCTTGCACCCTTGTTTTGCTGTTTAGTGTTATATGATTAGTGAATTAAAAGCAAAAAGAATGTTAAAACCTAAGTTACCTAACCCGCTCATAAAATAAGTTTGAGCAATGGTTTTCCCCACATAGTTTTTGTGTCAGCAATGGCTCATTGGTTAAAAAAGTTTTTCGGTGTTTTTATCATAACAAATTAACTGTGAACATATTTTAAGCATAACTCGAAGAAATCTCATGGATGGTAATTGTCCGCCTGTTGTTTAAACTTAGACTTAGGTTATATTATTGTTGCTGTTTGGCCGTAAAATGGAAGTTGATTTTAAAAGGACAAATTGCAGACTACTGAGGCGAGTAAGCAGCTATAGTACGTACATGTAGCATGTTAAGAATGCTCAATTTCACTCTGCCCTCTATCGGCATTATGGACCCGATTTACTACTTGTCTTTGATTCTTCATATTATGAAATAATTTTAGTACGTTTACTATTGACTGTTTTAAGTTATAAATTCACCATTATTTAAGCAACCTATCGAGAAAATGACATGTATTTATGGCATGTTGCTATAAAATACACAAAATTCATAATAGCACGTGCAAGAATTTTAATTTGGGCAGTTGGTTTAAGACTATCAACGAAAATGAGCACGTCTGGTCGTACGTTATAGAGGGCGAAGGTTATTAAAAAACGAAAACTGAGTAAATTCTTTACAAGCGTGTGAATCCTAATGCATTTTACAAAATTTCTTCAATGCAACATTGCATGCCCATTCAAATTTGGCGGCGTTTTGCAAAAGCTTTGGTAATGCTGTAGAATTTTTTTCCCTATAAAAGGCACAAATGTCCCCTAGCTTGGTTCTGTGTTATTAGCTGTCTGCTCCGAATTCGTTGACGTGTCGTTTTTTGGTAGTTTCCAGTTTTATATCTTAGTTTATTCCGATTTGGACAAATAGGTGAGTCGTTCATGCTGCGCAATTTACTTATGAGATCTCTCTATAGTATGATGGATGCTTTCCGGCATATTTATCATCGTTTTCTAATAGTTTTTCGGTAATTTCAGTAGGCCTCATCATGATCACCGATATCCAACTGGCTGTTTTCTCCAATTTCTTGGGAGTTACTCTGTTTCTCCTAGTGGTCTTGTATCACTACGTTTCAGTTAACAACCCCAAAAAATCCGACTAAATACCAACTCAGTGATGAATAGGTGCTTATTAATGCGTCATTGAATATTGCTTCGACTCTTAACGTTCCGTTTTCTTGCATTCACAAAATGCTTATTTCTTTTACAGCTCTCCGTATTTTGGTACTTCATTCCCATCATTGCAATGCCAAGAAAGGGAGAAAATGTCCAGTATTTCTCCGAAAATATGATTTTGTACGGCCTTGAAAAATGTATAATTCTCTGCGTGTATATTTTTATGCTGGCCAGAGCCAGTCAAACCTTTGAAATGAAGTAAAAAAGGTTTGACAAATCAATGTCTGGATGTTCCGTTTGAATTCGTGCATTGCGAGTCTTTAATTTGACTTTTGTGAAGCAGTGGATGAAGTTTCTTACCAATTCTAATCTTTATGAATGTCATGTGCAATTACGATTGTTACCAAGAGCTGAAGTTTTTTGACCAAGTCTAGGAGGAACTTTCTGTCGTGTTATTAACATTGTTAGTCCCCTGTTTTAATATGAGCAAGTACCCCCAAGTTAATTGCTGAAAAATGTTTGTAAGCAACTATCGAAGAGTAAAATTAATAGCAAAGTATAGGCCAGTATCGCCCTAAAGTCGTCTAATAAAGAATTAGGTTCTATACTGATCAAAAGACTATTACAATAAGCAAAGTACCCCCAAGCTAATTGTTGAAAAATATTTGTATGGAACTATTGAAGAGTAAAATTAATAGCAAACAAAGGCCAGTAATGTCCTAGTCGTCTAGTAAGGAATTAGGTTCTATACTGATCATAAGACTGTTACATCTGCTGGAATTGATAGATAAAGATCCCAATTTGGAAGCTAAACAAGAATTTGTCATTCATCTGACCTCTATGCAACACTCAAGGTGGCGTGAAAGTTAGTTGGTGCAAGTATTCGATGCTTTTTCCCATAATGCAACGGAATATAACAGCCACGGCGCCCTCTGGGTGTACTGCTACACGTGGTATTCTGTAACATTCGAGTGCTGGACGAGTAGTTTAATAGTTTTATTTTATATTTAGTTACGATTTAATTTTCAAAATGTCTATCGTAAAGAAGAGGAAGGCTAGGGAAGGATTTCAGACTGGAAATCACAGTTTTAATCCAGGTAAAATCGCGTGTTTATTCATTTTCATTGTTTAGACATTGCTGAATTTTGACATTGAATCTGAAATTCATAAGTAGGCCTACGGAATGAATTATTAGTAACCTGTAACCGTTGACCAAATATTTTTCGTCAACAGATCGTGTTCCCGGGAAATCGAAGGGAGGTGGACACATGAGAGACCGCTCCACCATAAAGCGATTGCTTATGTACAGAAATTTCAAGCCAAAACGGTATGCTGAAGGACAACATTATATTCTGAGTGCTTCTACCTCATCTTATGCTCCACTTGTTTAGCAAAATTCACGCCACATTATGGTGTTGACTATACACTTGATTTCTATAAATTTTGCCCCTATGAGCGCCATGAATTTATTATTCCTGTTTCCAGTGACAAAATAGGAAAAATTATAAAAGCAGCACCCTTCCAGTCTTGGGTTAATGCAGGCACACAAGCCAGGGTTGAGCCCAACCAGCGTTGGTTCGGTAAGCATATTTTACTGTAATACAAATCTCTGAAAAGTACGGTTTCTGTCATCCCACTATGCTCATTTTGCCTTCTGAACTTCTTTTCATAACAGGTAATACTAAAGTGATTACACAAGGTGCTTTACAAAAGTTTCAAGACGAATTAGGAAAGGCTATCAAGGATCCCTATCAAGTGATCATGCGACAGACCAAATTACCAATAAGTCTTCTAAACGAGAAGGCAAAGCACGCACGAGTTCACTTGCTTGACACTGAAGGCTTCGAATCAACATTTGGGCCAAAAGCGATACGCAAAAAGCCTAACTTGAAAACAGCTGATCTGGCAGTACGTATCCTTTGCATGGCATACTGATTTAATTTGTAGATAGAGGATTAATTTTTTACGTGTCTTCCCCTCTGCAGCAACTTGCATCAACAGCAGAAGCATCAGCAGAATTATATGATGCTGAGAAAGACTTAGATTTGCAACGCGATGCCCCAGACATGAAGGATGAAGCTAGAGAAATGATTATGCTTGCTGGACAGTCAAAGAGGGTTTGGAATGAACTATACAAAGTAAAACTTGCTTTGAAATATTTTTTTGTGAAAGAAAAGAAGAAAAATACTTTGTTAACTAAGCCTTATCTCTTAGGTTATTGATTCTTCTGATGTAATTGTCCAAGTACTTGATTCAAGGGATCCTTTGGGAACCCGCTCTAAACAGGTGGAGGCTTTTTTGAAGAAGGAAAAGCCCCACAAACATCTATTTTTCTTGTTAAATAAATGTGATCTTGTACCAACATGGATTACGGTATGATTTCCTATTTAATAATTCTCAAGTAAATGTACTCCTTATCTTCAGCATTCATATAAAGATTTTTCCCATAGAAAAAATGGGTTGCTATATTATCTCAAGAATACCCCACAATGGCATTTCATGCCAGCATAAAGAACCCATTTGGAAAAGGAGCACTTATTACCCTTTTAAGGCAATTTGGAAAGGTGGGACTACATCAATTCTCTATTTTAATTTTGTAAAAGCATACTTACCTCAAGATATTTATTATTTTAAATTTTTGCAGCTCCATAAAGATAAGAAGCAAATTAGTGTTGGTTTTATCGGTTATCCAAATGTTGGCAAAAGTTCAGTTATCAACACACTTCGAGCAAAGAAAGTGTGTAAAGTAGCGCCAATTGCTGGTGAAACAAAGGTGAGTTGCTTGAGAAAAAATAGTACCATTTCTTTTGAAAAGTCATTCAGTTTGGGTTTATCTTGATTTCTTCTAATATTACAGGTGTGGCAATATATAACGCTAATGAGGAGAATATACTTAATTGATTGTCCAGGAGTTGTATATCCAACAGGAGAGACAGATACTGATAAAGTGCTGAAAGGTGTTGTAAGTTGCTGAAATTATTTAACCAGCTTTCCACTGATGTTACAGAATAGCAGGTTTATTAACTGGGGTCATTAATCGTCTTGTTTTAACATCTTTAGGTCAGAGTTGAAATGGTAAAGACACCGGAGGATTATATTCCCGCAGTTTTGCAACGAGTTCGGAAAGAATATATAAAGAAAACTTACAAGTTGGAAGATTGGGAAAATCATGAAGACTTTTTGGAGCAATTAGCACGCAAATCTGGCAAACTACTAAAAGTATGAGTACATTTCTTTTGCATATCATTATGCCATCAGTTTTTTATTCCATTCATGTTTATAATTAGGGTGGTGACCCAGACATTTCTACCATGTCTAAAATGGTTCTAAATGATTGGCAAAGGGGAAAACTGCCTTATTTTATAGCGCCACCAGGTTGTGAGGTAAGTTATTCAAAGTAAAAAGGGTGCCGCAATTTTGTGAAAATGTTTGTAAATTGGTTATGGAAATAATGCACTTTTTTTAGAATGAAGTGAAAAGCGGCGATTTTGACCAGGCATTACCCATTAATGAAGATTTGGAAGCAGTTGATGAGGATGCCCGGCTCGCTAACCAGGTTTGATGAGTGATAGCCCAATTACTTTTAATATTTTTAATTAACAAAAGAGTTGATGATGATTTTAGTTAATACTTTCAAAAAATCCACTTGGCAGGTGGAAGAAGAAAACAAGAATGATATATCTACTGCAGAAAATGATTGTGAGAAAGAAAACAGTGAAGGAAAGGAAACTGAGCAGCGTGTAACTGAATTAACGGAAAAAGACAATAATCACACTAATGAAGTCGACGATGGTGATGGTGATGAGGGCAATTGGCAAGAATTGAGTGATGAAGATTCTTGTTCTATAAGTGAATCTGATGTAGAAATTGAAGACAATAAGTTATCTAAAGCAAAGGTCAGAATTAATTTATGCCATTTGCATAAAAAGTCAGTTACTGGTTTAAAAATAGATTTAACTGTATTTATAAATATTATCAGGTTGAAAAGTGCGTGAAAACAAGCAGCGGAACATTTGTGGTAACTGAACGGAAAACTGATGAAGATCGGCAGGCAAAAAATATACTGAAAGGTAAGTAGCCGTACTTGTGTCGAACCTTGGAATAGCGAACATTTTGTAGAAACGTTCTACTTATTCTTAATTTAGGTAAACGCAAATTTGATGATTTGGATGATGACGATGTCAAGCCCGTTAAGAAACTGACGTCTAAACAGGTATTTTCGTTGCACATATTGATCTGTATTGTTGTAAATTGTAAATGTATGTAGTTGTTAATTTCTTTAAACGTTCTTATAAACAGCGCCGCCAGATAGAACGAGCTGAAAAGGTCAAGAAAATTGGCACACATTTCTATGAAACAGCCAACGTGAAAAATCGAAATAGGTCAAAGAAAACTAAAGGTAATGCGCAACTAGCATTTAGAGGACATGCAAAAAAAAACTGAAAACAGGCGATAAAGATCACCTGCTTTTAAAGCTGACCTTCTGAAATGCAGATTTACTTGTAATAAATTCATGTTTACGAGACTATTTTAGTTACTGGATATTCTTGAATGTGATGAAAGTATAGAAATATTTTCCCCTAGGATGTTGCATTATATGCTTGTATGTCCACAAGAAGCTGTAAATTAGTAATTGACATTATCCTTGCACAAGGCAGCCCTGCATAAATATAAAAGCGCAGTTTCCCGCCACGATTGTTTTGCCATTCGCGTTGCATTGTGGAGGTTTCGTGACGTCATGTTCGAAATCGAGCACGTGCAACTGTGATCAACAAGAGGAATGAATCCTCTCTAAAATGGTTATGTTGCAAAGATTTTTATCAACAATCAACAAAAAGTCAAGATCGTTTTTGAAAATGTGTTCCAATTTCCCCCTAACCGTGGTTCTCGGAGCTACTGGGACTGGGAAATCTAAATTGGCGATCGAACTAGCCAAGAAATTCAACGGAGAAGTCATCAGCGCAGATTCAATGCAGGTAAGCCTGATAGTTGACATGCAGAACCTGGACAAGTGGAAAATATTGAAGAAATACGGTAATTGTCAGTTGATTCAACCAGTTGGGTGTCTACCGGTCATGGAAGTCATGAAAAATTCATGAAATGAAATTCGAGCCATGGTGTCATGAATTTTACATGATTGACCTTTGATTCAGAAAATGAGCATGTCATCACTGTGGAAGAGGATGATTTCTGAAAATCACGAATTAGTGATTGACATAAAACGTGAACGGCCCCATATTCTACTTGACATTGAACGCTTTTTAAGCCATTGAAAAGGCATAGAATTTGCAATACCAAATCCAACAGACACCCTGATTAGCCCTGTACTATAGCAAGTTCCTTGCAAATTTGCAACAATTTAACCATTCTGTTTTAACTCATTTGAACTGTGATTGGCAGGTGTATCGTGGATTGGACATTGTCACTAATAAAGTGACGCCAGAGGAAATGGAGGGAATCAGGCATCATGTGATAGATTATGTCGATCCTCTTGATGCATACACTGTGACAGATTTCAGGAGCAATGCGTTAGAAGCTGTATCCTTAAAAACGCTATATTTGGAAAACAAGTAAAAAACTAAATGTTTGTATATTCCTCAATGCCTTTACTGCTAGATAAACAAAGTTTTAGAACAAGGAAAAATGCCTATTATTGTCGGAGGAACCAATTACTATATAGAATCGCTGCTGTGGAAAGTCCTTGTGACTGAGGTATGGATAGGATATTATGTGAGGAATAGTCTTCCTTGAACTTTTTTTTATCCACTTGTCATTATTAATTTCAGGAAAGTTCCTACAACAATGCGAAAACCTGCATTAACACGAGAGGCAGTTCTCCCAGTCGCGTAGATGCTTTTGTGCCAAAAGAAATAGATTTGACTTTAGAAGACTGTCATCCTTTTCAGTCCATATATCAGCCTGACCTATGTTATGTATCAAATGCTGATATCTACAAGAAACTATTGGAAATAGACCCAGATATGGCTAAACAATTGCACCCAAATGACAGAAGAAAAGTGCTAAGGTACCACCAATTTATTGGATTTTAAAAATTGTAAATGTAGGGTGTAAACCATGGCTCTATAAAGTTTCGAAATAATATAATGTTTACAACAGAAGCCTCGAAATCTTTGAGGAACTTGGCCGCACTCATTCTGATTTGATCGAAGAGCAGAAAGCTCTTGATGGGGGTTCGTCATTGGGTGGACCACTTCGGTTTCCTAATCCTTTGGTCCTTTGGATTCAATGCGAACAATCTGGTATGGTAATTCTAAAAAAAACTCTCCAAATTGTATTTTGCTCTACAGTTGCTATAGATTATCATCGTCTATCAAATTCTTTTTTGACAGTTTTAGATAAACGACTCGATGAGAGAGTTGATGACATGGTGAAGCGAGGTTTAATTACTGAGTTGCTCAATTTTCACAACCACTATAATAGACACAGACTAGAAATCACGAGGTATGGTTTACAGTTGGAATTACAATATTTTCATGTCAAATTTCATAAAGTATAAGAAATTAAATGCTTAGAGCTGCTGATCCTGATTACACTAAAGGCATTTTCCAATGCATCGGATTTAAGGAATTTAAATCATATTTCCACCTGGATGATAAGAGCAAAGAATTACCTGAAGCACAAAAGCTGCTTAAAGCAGGTAGGTTTTTGGAAAATGTTTTACAATAGCTAATGTTGCAATTCTGTCATACTGTGAATTTTTACTTTTCAGGAATTGATTTGCTGAAAATAGCAACAAAACGATATTCACGTAAACAGATTAAGTGGGTCAAAAACAGGTTTCTTAGATGTAGGTGGACATAATTTTGCCAAGAATACCAATTAGCATCGAGACCATCATGCTGATTCTCCCAGATTCAAAACTTGATTGCATTTTCTGACAGGTCCTGAACGGCAAGTACCACCAGTGTATGCTCTAAATGCTACAGATCTTGAACAATGGAATTTGGGTGTGCTGAATCCAACTATAAAATTGATTTCAGCTTTAATAAACGTATGTGCATTATTGACATGGACAGATTTTTGAAAAGTCAAATCATAGTCCTAATAATTGGTTACGTAAATTTAGAATGAAGCCCCCAGCTTAGATCCTCTGCCTATTGAACAAGCACCATTCAACAACAAGCGGAAACAAATACCTTGTGAAATATGCAATAAAATATTATTAGGGGAAGGGCAGTGGGCAGGTAAGAAGCATGAAGAAAATCACAACCTAATTTTTGTTAAGTCACAATATGCCTTCACACATATTGAATGATTTAATTTTTAGCTCATCGAGCATCGGGGGCTCACAAGAAATTGGTGGCAAAGGCACGGAAATTGGCAACTGCAAATGCGGATTTTGCTGTCGTATCATGATCCAGGTTTTGACAGTTTTGTCACAAGTTTGACACTGTAAGTTGATTGAAATTTTAACACGTTGAAATTTATTTGGAAAGCTTCGCTTCAGATCAATTTCAACACCATGTGAAAAAATTCTTTATCAAATAAAAACTGTACATTGCTGCTTTTCAGCTATAATTTATATTCCAAACAGACTTTGGGAAATGTCAGCGACTGAGCCGCAGGAACATGGCATGCCGGCACTCGTTGGAGCCTTCTGGGAAGTATTTGTCATAGAAATCCACAATGAACTCCTCCACTTTGAAGCCGAACTTCTGGTACAGCAACAACGCTGGATTGGTGGCGGAGACGTGCAAGGTAACATCTTTTCCCATGCATGTCTGTAAGTTATCAAAAAAAAACTTGTTCAGTAAAGTGTTGGGCATAATCAGTGTTCACAAACAAATCCCTGTCAAAGTTACTTGAATGAGGTGATACAACATGAAGGTTGCTATTCCTGCATTTCGCCAATCTGGGTGAGTGAAGATAAAGCTGATGTAGGCTTCATTGTAATTCGTATCAGGCACCATAAAAGCAAATCCAATCACCACTTTTCTTTAAGTTTAACATGATGGAATAAATTAGCAATATTGGCAACAGATTTATATCTAAAAATCTCATGAGCTTGTGCTTACTTGTATAGGGCAACACAACTGAAATCTGGATAGTTTAAACTATCTGAAACTAAATTAATACGGCATGTCACAAATACCACGTATTTAAATAGATTGTAGTAATGAGTATCGTAAATGCTTACGATCGATTCCCGCCCAAAAAAATTCCTGGCATAGTGTGTTTATTGGAGGAATAAGATGGGGTTGTACATAGCAGTAAGTGATTGGTGCTGAAGGAGGAACCTGCCAACCTGGATTTTTGCTGTTGGATAAGAAAAAATGCAAAGAAATACGTAATTGTTACTGGTATTTCCAGCTTGAAATCGCCCACTCATAGTTAACTAACCTTGCATAACGTTGAGTAATTTGCTCTAACAGTCGAAGCTTCATTGGCTTACTTTCTGAGTCTTTCCAGATGAATGGTTTCAAATCCCTGTGAAACGTGAAAAATGTTCTGTCAGTAACCATGTTCTTGGGTTTTAGATTTTACTGAACATGAAGCAAGCTTAAGCTACCGTTTAGTGTACGGGCTACTGATGAGATCCTGGCTTTCCTCCTCTGGCCCAATCAGCCTTGTTATAAATGACACATTTCTCATTTTTCTCTCCACATTACTAGTCTTACCGACTTGATATCGATCCAGCACCCTAAACTCCGACTTGATTCCCGGATATGTGTGCTTGGAAATGAAAGTTTTGGTTAGTGCATATTTTCAATAAGTTCAGAACATGTTCGGTGAAGACTTACCGACACCGAGGTCAGTTTTAACTTCTTCGTAACGGCGTATGCGCACACTTGCTCGTCCAAGTCGAACAATGGCATATTTCGCTCGTGCATCAGCTGGGTGAGACATTTCATAATGCTTCTTTAGAATAACCATTGGGGAAAGAGATCGCTTAGGTGTTCCGAAACTGCTAACATGATGCAGCTTACCTGTCGCACTATTAGTTTTCTCTTTAAACGCTTGGCTACTGGGTTGTGGGCAACTGCATTAGCAAGGTGATTCTCGAGCTGTTGCAAAAGCAGCTTTTCCTCGTATTTGCCAATGCCTATTATGCTGATAGGAAGTAAATACACTGATTACAATTCCAAAAACAGTATTTCTGCAAATAATCGTTTTAATCCTCGCGCACCAATAATCTTCACTTTTGTCTGCAGCTTCCTGGTCGTCTCCTTGGTTATCGGAGGAGTCCTTCACTGGTTCTGTGCTAGCATCGTCTAAACTCATGCTTAATTCCTCCACTTGAGCTTCTGCGTCTTCCATACTTGTATCTGAATCTTCATTCTCTATTACATTTGTCGAGCTTCCTGAAATATTCAATTGCGATGTGAAATAATTCTGCACACAGAAATCCATCGTATCCGTGGATATAAGAAATAATAATTTCACATTTGTTTGTGCTTTACCGCATGCATCAGAAATTATTTTTCCCATTGTCATGGAGGATAGTGACACTGGCGACACTGGTGCAGAATCGATTTTCAGGTCTTCCGACTCGAAATCTGACAACGTTAGAGAATCTTCGTCTGGGAGCAGGTTGTTGGTGCAATCATTAAAGTTTAAACTGGATTGAGCAGAGTTTATATGCATCGGGTCTTCCTGATGCACTGGTGGCTCGCTTTCAGTACTTTGTTCCTGTTTCAGCTGAAAATTGTAGATTGTAAAATAGCAGCAAATCTTGTACTGAATCTTTAACAAGTTCTAGTGCTATTTACCACGGATTGAAGTCTTCCCTTGCACCGCCGAGAAGTGCTTTCTGTGAAACTGGCCAACTCCAGAATCCCTGCTTTTCTTTTCTTTTGTACGGCTTTCTTATTTGATCGACTGCCCCCGTGAGATAAAGCAGACTCTAGAAAAAGACATTGTTTAGCCATTTGGAAGATAAGCTGTCCTCTAATTCAAAATATTTATTGTTCTAAGCAGAATCATGCCTATTTCTTGGCGTAAGGGAGGATGAGGATCAGCCAACTTCCACCATCCTTGTTCACCGAGCTCACTGGCACCAGACAGAAATAAGTGGGGGCATCCAGACGATAGTGTTCCAGCGACAGTGCCATGCCACGTCGATGTCTTCTTCCTGCGTTTATCAACATGGATATACTCATCAGTACGTATTCTAGAAATATGTTCGGGGGGTTTGAAGAGTACGTACTTTGAGAAGCCAAAAAAGGTCGTCCAATGCTTATCGATGAAAGTGCAGATATGTTCTCGCCACCGGAATAAGCCGCATTTGCCTCCTCCCAATAGATGCAAATTGTACAGTGACAGCTGCACAACATGGGTCCTAATTGGCAATGAGATAATTTGTTATGTTGTACATAATAGGAACTACAGTAGAACCCCGGTTATCCGACAGGCATGGAAGTAAGAAATTGTCATCAAACAAAACGATGTCACGTTCGCAATTTCGACAATAGAATCCCAACCTCTATAAGTTGGACAGAGGTTGGGACCCTCCCGTTAATCAGGGTTCTACGGTACTGAATATTTATACGCAGCTGGCGATGGTGGTGAATATGGCAATCGTACCAATGCAGTTTCAGCCTGATAAATTGTTCGTCTCCGTTGAGGCAGCAGTTAGCGCAGACGAACTCGAAGAATAGATCGCCTTCCAAAGGGGATGGCTTTCCACTTTTCAGACAATCTGTAAAATTATTTACATGGATGTAATCTAAATACGACAGGATCCTTTATTGTGTGTGTTGGTGTGAATGTTAATTAATCGTTTTGGGAATCGACGTTCAAATGTTATAGACTTGTGCCATAATTTGGGTTGGCAAAATGATGACATAATACTTGAACGTCCCCATTGCTGGAAACTCGAGCATGCCCCACGTGCCCCCCTAAAAGTTGAGTTTTTAAACTAAAACACCTGCTTATGAAATAATCACCTAAGTGAAATAACTTCTGACATTCTCGGCACTGCAAACTCCAGGTTAGTGAAGTCGTATCGGCTGTCTCGCAATAGCAATGTAACACAGACATTTGGAAGCAAGCAAGATTTTGAATAAGCAGACGGGTAGACTTTGAGCAGACGCAAAATACAAATCTGTTCAATCTGCATTTCTCTTTATGAGCGGTCACACTGCTGCTTTTCCCGCTCATCTTCGGGGTTTTTGCGCGTGCATGATTGCAACGTTCGAATATTTCTGTGTATTATCGAAGTTGTTTTTTAACGCTTTTCTCTCAGATTGACATAGTTTTTGAAGAATTACGTAATCAGTAGCTACCGCATGAAGGTACGTTATTGTAATGCATGGATTGATTGGTGATGATCAGAGATGTTTGGGCTATCGGATTGCCAGACAAGAGTCATGAGAGTTGGACCTTGCACTGGGTGATCCATGTTCGGCATACCATGAAGTGATTTCTTGTTTTCAATTTTTTTTAGTTTCTTCCCTGCTAGCTGTATCAAAAATGCATGCTCCGCTAAGGAGATCGAGTAGGAAGCGAAAGTGCGCAGACGTTAGGTTTGTATGCAACGAACTTTAGGTTCAATGATAAGGGCATTTGGTAAAATGACGGTTTACGGGCGACCCGAAAACCCGAAAAAACCCGAATTTCGGACCTAACCTAACCTAACCTAACCCACTAAAATTAAATTAATTAAATTAAATTAAATTAAAAAAAAAAAAAAAAAATTAAAATTTCGGGTCGCCCGTAAACCGTCATTCTGCCGGGCATTTTGAGCAAAACCCAAAAAACATTCAGAGCCGGTCTTGGGTTTGACAACCACGATATTACAACGCTAGTAAACCTATATAATTAAATGATTTCATAAACCAGTTACTACACATGCTGTATGTAAACAAGACTCCAGCCAGATCTGATAATGTATTAACTAATTTCCATGTCAGCTATCCTGCTTGTGGTGTTTGTTGTTTCCCATGATCCATTCTATGGAAAGAACCACAGTCATTTTGGAGTCCAGCTACGTGACCCCTCATGTTGACAACATTGCTTTTTCCACACCGTGCTGGGACAAGAACACCTTTATTTTAGAGAAAATGCAACTTAGCAGCTTCCACATTTTTTTTGAATACACCATAAGGGCTGTTACTAAAATGAGCAGGCTCAGAGCCACTACGTCTTGTCACATGTCCAAGGACCCTGAATGCATTTTGAGAACTGCCAGGGCGGGTTTCATAATTTGTAAAGTGGAATGTTCGAAAAGTAATTTTCGAACACGTAGCATCCGGAATTTTGACATCGCCCTGGAGGTTCTTCAGCTAAACTCCTTTGGTTTCCCGCCAAAGGAAACATCACACTCCCAGCAGGCTGTTCAAAAAACAGTGCAACCTTCATACGTGTGTCCAAGGAGCCCCAGGCGACCCGAGCTGGAATGAGCCTGAGGGGCTGAGCAACATTTTTGAATCCTCACCTGGTCATGTGCCTATCAGGGTTTTCTCACAAGGCCGAGGCAGCCCTTGAGTTTAACAATGCATCTATTGGTCGCTCATTAAAGTCAAGCCTGCTGGAAAGTCTACGTCCTGTGACGTGTTCTGTCGACAGTGGCGGGAAACTGGGAGAATTAAGCTTGAGAACATCTATGGGACTTTAATAAATCCGAATTTCCTTATGACCGAACATACTTTTTGGATATTTCACTTTAGGATTTGTGTTAGCCGCCCCTATGGTTCTCAAAGTGCCATTCTCACCAGGTGATACATCATATGTCGTAGTGGCTCTGAGCGGGTTCATTTTAATAAGAGCCCTATAGGTGTCTTGCATAAAAAGGTTTCACTGTACATGCAAATGACTGTCTTCCCCTATTATATGGTGTTTCAATGAACTTTGCAGTAATTTGTCCCAGTCTGTGAAAAGTTCTGTGAAGACGGAGGAGGAATCCAGTTCTCATGAAGATAAATCGCCATCAGCAAATGTTGCAAGTGTGCGACACAGATCCGCTAGAGTTACTCTTTCTCGTATTCCTGCATCTGCTATTTCTTTCGCACAAATGTCAAATGCTAAGACTGACAAGGATAAATCTCCAGGTATTAATCGGTAGGCAAATGAACTAAGAAGAATGGCTGAACTGATACCCTTGAATGGCGATTTCTTTTATTTAAAGCGCCAGTCCCATCCACGCAAAATCCCGTCAGCTTCTATGGTAAATGCAGCCGCAACTTCAGCTTTTCTGAGGAAGAGGCCACTTATGATGCTGCTGAGGTTTTGGGAAAGATCGTCGAGTTCAAAAGACCAGGAAACCGTGAGAATCGTGTGCTCCTGAACTCGACTTCTGTGCTCGTACAAAAACCACGGAAAAACAATGGATGTAAGAATGTAAAAGCTCAAGCTAAATGTCAGCTCAAAAGTAAATATATATTTTGTTTTCATGATGTATGGAAACCATTTGTCGTATAAATAGGTTTGTACAATGCGGTTTTATATTCGCTTAGAAAAGCCACAGAAATTTTCACGATCGGATTTTATGAAAAAGTCTTTATTGGGAACTTGTCAACCTCAAATGCTGCATGACGAGGAACCGGTCACCAAAAAAACGCCCCCGAAGCGAAAATTTTTCAATAGTTCAACAAAAGAGAAGTGCCGTCAGATGACCACGACATTATTTGGAAAGCAGCGGATATTAGCTGCTACCGTCCTCAATAGGCCTGCTTGTGTTGCTTCAAGTAATTGCCCAATTCCACGTGAGCCAATGAAAATGCTCAGTCAACCTCATTCCAGTCTGCTGCTCTGCAAAAACAAACTGTCTTCAAAAATTACTCCAGTGTCACCTCGGAAGGAAATTGCTGTAGGTGAATTGCTTTCAAAGCCTAACAGTGAAGACTTCTTGGACAGTATCGTGCAAATAAGATCAGAGAAAGATGGAAAAGATTTGAGCAGCCTTGACAGTACGTTTTGTAGTTTGGCTTCCAGTGATAAGGAAAATGACTTAGGCGATGGCCACGTGAAGTCCAACCTCAGTGAACTCCATCGTAAGTGCACTTTATCCAAAATATTTGCACTTTTAAAGAATTTTAATGCTGTTTACATTTCCTCGAACTCCAGAAAGGTTTCAACAGTTTTGGATTTAAATAAATTTTTCAGTTTCAGAACTTAATAATTTTCATATCGAGTCTCCCTCTACACAAGCTTGCATACAGCACTACCATTACAGCCCTCCTGCAAAAGACAATGCCTGCAATACGAGTGATCCGCCATTTATAAATATAAATTCGCCTTGTGATAAGTCATCTCCCAGGATGCAAAGTTCGCCGATCAAGAGTACAGACAGCGGTTTGCTAGGAAGTCCGTCCTCGTCACGGTTTGAAGAAATCCGGCTATTCAGCAGTCCACTTTCATCTACATCAAAACCACCCTCGCCGCAAAACCAACCAAAACCGGCTTGGCCCATTCGATACTGTATGTACTGCTAGCACCATTTTTCCAAATGCTTTTTAAACGAACCTGACTAATCAGTTTCTGTTCTAGCTCGGGAAAAAGAAAATTTGTCTAACCTGAAGTACGTAAATCCTCCTTGGGGAATTTTTTGCTGATTGTAAAATAGCTTCCTCACTAATTAATAGTGAACCTGCCTTTGCTTAGCAGATCGAAACGCAGGGCATCAAAAAGTTTGTTGCCAGCATTCAAAAACTCTAGCGAGAGAGATGCGGATGGCAAAGAACAACTTATCATCGACGCCGGACAGAATAAAATAGGTGCTCAGATGTGCCACGACTGCGGGATGCTGTACAACCCGGACTCTTTGGAAGATACCAGTTTGCACCTCAAATTTCACAACAACGTGATAACTAATTTGCGATTCCAGGTAATTGTAATGCGTCAGAAGAGTAGTTTCTAGCTACTTTTTTACTTCGAGAATGTAACGACTTCAATCGCCAATTTCAGGGTTGGAAAAAAGAACGCGTGGTGCGACAGTTTAGGGATGGTAGAGTGCTGCTAATTTTGCCAGAAGATCCCAAATATGCATTGAAGAAAGTTAGCGATGTTAAAAGCATCATGGACGCCAACCTCGGATTCCATGAAAAGGCTCAGCCGGATAGGCACACGATGCAAGTAAGTAGGAGGCACTCAATTCAAGTCAACTCAGTACTCTACAATCAGTAAGTGAATACCATGTGGTAGGTGGTGTAGTCCATCAACCTAATTTAATCGGCAGTTACCACCGCATTAGGATTCTCGCCAACATCTAATGACATGCAAGAAATAATGACCTATAGTATGACTCCGAATGTGCTCTGAGTTCCATAGGTGGATTGGAATGACAGGTCCTACCACGACAGTGGTTTCGTTTAAAAATTAACACCCCAAATTAGAATTTTCTGCGCAAGCAAAATGTTTTAAAAGACCCATGCATTGAGCCTCCAGTCTTGATCGCAGCGTATCCCTCTGGAGACCCTTGATCAATGCACCATTCTAAAGTATGATGTACAAATATCCCAAAATGAAACTTAGAACGCCAACATATCAATGAAACTAACTTGTATTCTTCGTACTATGTTCAAGGTTTATCTCTTCGTGATGCAAAATAAGATTGTAGGGTGTCTTATAGCAGAAGCGATTAAGCAGGTAAGACTTGCTCCATCGTCAGCTCATTTAGCTTGAAGTTGAATTATTCAAAGTTACTCAGTAACATCTTGCATTTTAGGCTTTTCGCGTGATTCCTTCTGATGGAAATGGCCCGCTTGCGTGTAGCACGAAACCGGAGACCGCAGTGTGTGGCATCAACCGCATTTGGACCGTGGCCGCGCAGCGCAGATGTCAAGTAGCTTCGCGATTGATCGACTGCATGCGAACTCGCTTCTATTTCGGCTGTGAAGTGACGCTTGACCAGATAGCATTTTCGGATCCCACTCCT
Source organism: Kryphioiulus occultus (assembly GCA_034687865.1). Lineage (NCBI taxonomy): Eukaryota > Metazoa > Arthropoda > Diplopoda > Julida > Julidae > Kryphioiulus > Kryphioiulus occultus. Next base: position 20,957 of record JAQGAF010000248.1, read on the forward strand.
GACGGAAGGCTATTTGCTGCGAGGTACACTCATGTGGAAGACTTTCTCGTTTACAAGTGAGGTGAGTAAATAAAGTTCTGTTCATAAAAGTGCAGTTAGTACTGATATTTAAACAAGATGCGAATTGAGCTTTGTGCCGAGACGTTGATTAGATTTTACAGTTCCTTACAAATAAGTTGAACAACGTTACGTTCATTTTTGCATGCTCGACTTAAGGACTTTTGGTAGAATGTGCATGGTTTTAGATAATTGTTTAAATAGTAAAGGTCTGATTTGGCACCATGATATTTTAACTTTTATTGGTTTGCTCTGGTGCAACCAGGGTTCTTTCGTCGATTAGAAAATTCAACAAGTAGAGAATGCAAACTTTGTAAATTGAAATTCGTATATTAATAGGTGTTATTTATATTTCCTCGAAAATTATCTCGAATTATACCTTATAACCACATGTTCCCAGTGTTGCAGACTTCAGAATTTGTTTCCAAAATGTTCTGGAATTTATGTGAGAGCTTCAAATAAACATATTTAAAATGTTCACATTTTCATAATTCAAATATCCTTGGTAGTTGGGAAAACTATACAGTGCACAGAGATTCTAGCAACTGATTTTTGGCTTTTATTACTCAAACATACTTTTGAGTGGGTGTGGAATCTCTCACTTGCTGTGAAAACATGTCATTGACTTATAAGCACGTTTCTTAGATGCTTTAGGTCTGGTTTTACTAAGCGTAATACTCTCTAATCAGATGCGTTTATTTTATTCTATGAATTGGACATAATTTGTAGCTAGTTTTTGTTGATAATTAACTTTTTATTTTTTATGAGAAATTGACAAACTCGCCTCCAATGAACATAACCTTGGCGCTTCTTAGCACGGCTTTAGTTTGTGAGATAAATTTACATGCAAAATGTAGTCTGCTCGTTGGGATGCCATACTACTTAACTGCTCATAAATCACATTTTTCTGATGCGTATGAACAACACAAACCACTACAACAATGTAAGCCTGGAAAATAAATAAGGCATTAAAAAAAACATTAACTGAACAATGATATGCAATTTTGAAAATAGCGGGCAGTTTCTAAATGAAGAAATTTCCTCCTCCACGCCGCCCACCACCACCTCCTCCTCTACGAAATCCACCACCGCGACCGCTTCTACCCCCAAATTCGGCCTTTTCAGCATCGCGTTTTTCCTTCATGGCGTCAAAGCGATCGGCCATCCCAAACAGTTCTCCGGGAATGTGCTGCAAAATACAAACGTATTAGCACAGCATATAACCTCGCTAGCAGGATAGATTTCCGACATGTCCTTACTTGACTACTTTCTTCCAAAATTGCAATCAGTTCGCGGGCGTGACTCCAGTCTTCGCGTGTGAAAAGCGTTATGGCTTGACCGGTGCGACCGGCCCTCCCAGTCCTGCCCACCCTGTGAACGTACTCCTCCACGTTGCGGGGAAAATCGTAATTGACGATGTGGCTGAAAAATAGGACACCAGAGATTGAAGTTGAAATTTGTGTGCAAAAAGCCAGGATAATCTGGAGATTAACTGCTTGGGATAAGGCCTTCCCATTGGTCGTACAGATTTTACATTACGTAAGACAACGGCACTCTGTTTTAAACCGTGGCTTAAGTTACGTACGTCACATCCTTGATGTCTAGTCCTCTTGATGCCACATCGGTGGCAACAAGAATTCTAACATCGCCGAGCTTCAAGTCTTCCAAGGCTTGTTCACGGTCATACTGCTCCCTATAGTAAAGAAAATCAGCTATGTTAACTGATTTCTGCACTGACTAGGAACATTGTTTCAGAATAATGTTCCTATAGATGCATGCCTGTCTCCATGAATGCTCTGACAAGGAACGTTCATTAGTGCCAGATCACTCGATAAATCATCGACGTCGCACTTCCGCCCCACGAAAATAATGGCCTTATCGTCCGGTGCCATCTGTTTTATGAACTCGTAAATTCGGTCTCTCTTCTGGTCCCGGTGAATAATTTCGATGTGCTGCTCCACTGTGTGGACAGCCGCTAGATCTAGTGTGCCAACCCACACCTGAACAGGCTCGGTCATGTACTGATTGGCCAACCTCCTCACTCCTTCAGGCCAGGTTGCGCTAAAGATGCAAATTGTCATAATTAGAATATGGTTAAGATGTTTCATCAGTGGTGCCGTTAAGCTTCTGATCTACCTGGTCATGACTGTCTGCCGATCGGGCCTGATGTCTAACAGTAATTTTTTAATCTGTGGCTCAAAGCCCATGTCCAGCATACGGTCAGCTTCATCCAAAACCTTAAAGAAAAATTTGCATCTTGTTACACCGTCGCCAGCTTTGGAATATCAGTGATTCTGTTGTGCTATTTACCAAATAAGTAATACTGGCGACATCGATCACTCCGGCCATCACTAAGTCGTTTAGTCGACCGGGAGTGGCAATAACAATTTGAACGCCCTGGTTAACTATGTTAATTTGATCGCGTCGACTACCACCACCATAGACGCAGACGCTATTTATGAAGAAAAGGAATTTTGTTAAATAATGTGAATTCTTTATAGTGCGAATTACAGTGGACAACGTTTTCCTCACGCTTTGATGTCTCTGTAGTTCAGTTTGTTAGCTTCCTTTTCAATCTGTTGAGCCAGTTCGCGGGTTGGGGCTAAGATTAGCACATTGGGGCCTCCTCGCTTATCTCTATCACTGTAGAAATTGAACAATGTCATTCCCTTTTACTTTAGCAACTTCTCGTAAAACTAATATTCAATCCAGCTCGTTTTCACCATCCCAAACAGAATCTTACATGGGTTGGAATTCCGTGTGTATTAATGCAGGCAGTAGGAATGCTAGCGTTTTCCCAGTTCCGGTCTGTGCAATCCCAATCAGATCCAGCCCTTGTAGGAGTACTGGCCAAGCTTGAGCCTGCAATGCAAGGGAGGTCAATAGTAATTCACGGTTTCTAGATTAGAAAATGTTAACCGAGCTTACTTGAATCGGCGTTGGATTTACAAATTCGTTCTTGTGGAGCTCGTCCATTATTTCGGCTAAAGTGCGAGCAAAATAAGAAGACTGAGAAAAACCATCTTTGCATTAGAAAGTGGTGCTTGTCAAAGTATTTCAACTTAATCCAACCCATTGTTTGTGGGCTAAATCATTTCCTTACGGTAATTGCAAAATGCCTGTTCAAACGTTAACACTGGATTAGGAATGGGTTTTATGAGTTTAGGATCCATCCAGCTGACCATTATATTGTTGTTCTCCTTTCTAAACAAAGCAGACTGTATGAGAAAGGGTTTTGTTTGTTTGTTAACCATTGCTAGATATAACCAGAATCCAACATTCACCTGTATAGTGCGACGTCATCTTTGTGCATGGCAGCAATTGTGGGATCCTCTTTGTAAAAATTCTTTTGAAGCTTCGGGCACTCTATTAAAAAGTTAGAAGGGTAAGACATAGAAATGTGCGATGAACAATGACTGGCTAACTCTTCATGGACTTACTTGCCCAACGCGCCTTCTGAGCAGCTTCATACTCTTGGGAAGCTTTTCCCCAGTCGACAAGCCCAGTTCTAACAGGAGCTACTGGTGCTGCTGATCCCCTGCCTGAACCGCCTGAAGACCTATTTCCCCATGCTGAATGAAATGCGAGTGATCAAGACGGATGATTTGCATTAAAACAGGTAGTCGATATTGCCGACAAGGGTTTGAAACGTTACTCGAAACAGGCACTTACACCGGCCTCGACTGGATCCAAAAGATGCATTATCTTGGCTTTCATTTATCAAATCGTTAATTAATTCGTAGGCCTTGTCTTTCGCACTTTCAGATCCAAAAATCTTTATCGTGGCTTCGCTTCCTCCATCATCTCTGTCCACCTAGCAACATGAGTAAATCAATTTTTCATTGCAGGTTCCCATTTTACGTGAACTTCAACATGATTTATTTTCAAGTATTGAATAAGCCCGAAGTAATGGAAAATATTCCTTCCAATTAGTAATGCAGCCTTGCAGGGAACCTATGAGTAGTGCTCTCAAAGCGTATATTTTTGTTTTAGAAATAATACTAAAGCTTCTCAATTTCCCTGACTATCCACAAGGTGGAATCCCAACATTTAAATGAAATTTAACACAAAATTAGGCATGGTGAGTTTATTTTCAAGCAATGAATGCGCCGTAGTGTTATCCTCAGTGCTTGGAAGTTAAAAACAATCATTTATTGTTTTAAAACTAATACCATAGTAAACTTACCATAGTAAACTATCTCAATTTCCCTAACTATCCAAAATGTACGAGCACTGTCCATTATTAGATGGCGAATCCAAATAGACCAACACCACATACCTTAATTCGAGCTTGGCTCGTGTCCTGGAGTTCTCGTATCTTCGATCCGCCTTTTCCTGCAAATGTGTGAATTATTACCCATTATTGAAACTGTTGTCAGCGTCCTTTGGAGCTGCAGGGCCTGGTGGCTGTCAACATCTGAAAGAACTTGCCTATGAGTCTGCCAACGTCCCTCTGTTCGATGGACATGGTCAGTGGGGCGCCTTCGCCGTCATTGCGACGAGAACCTCCCCTCGAAAACGAGCTGGAATCTCCGAAAGAACGTCCTCCTCTGGAGGGCCTGTCCTGGCCCCAGGAGCCAGTGCTTCTGTCCTCCTGATTCCTCTCGTTCCAACCGCCACCCCCGTTCTGGTCGTTAGTGCTAGAAGACTGATACGAAGTGCTACGACCTCGAGGCTGTCTTTGGTAACCACTGCCAACTGATGACCTATCGCAACTGTCATTGTTCCAACCGCCATTGCTACTGCTCTGCTTGCTGTCAGAGTACGACACTTCTTCCTCCATGCCTACGCCCTCACCTTCGACCCATGCGTCTGGATCGTAGCCAGAAGGCTCAGTTTGAGACATCGCTGGATTCGACTCCATCCAACCGTCCGGATCGTAGCCAGACATTTTTAGCCGAGAATTTCAACTGCTGCCAACACAATCAACAACCGGAAGTGTCCACCGTAGTTAGAAAGTCGGTCGCTGGCGCCCCCTGGTGCGCTTGGAGGAAACGAACCAAGTCAACCATTTATTTTTTTGTGTTTTTTGTGCTTCACAAAATCGTGTTTTTCGATCATCCTTGATCTTCCAGGCTTGGGTAAGCACCCGTCATCATTTATTTTCGACTCCCCAAATACAATAAGTGATTTATTAAAGTTAGATCGAAATTGATGGATTTCAGTCCATTTTTGAAAGGGTGGAAAACTATAAAATTATGACAGGGAAAAGGGATTCATCCAGTTTTGTTTTGTCGAGGAAAATTTATCGTTTTTGCTCAAATCTTCATAAAAATGTCGCTCAATTCGAAGTCACACATGGAGCTTAACAAAATCATGATTTTGTGATGACATTATTAGATTTGAACGTTCTCAAATGCGAATATTTTCTATCAGGAGGTGTCAATCCTAAAAAAATTATTGTTATTGAAATTGACTAATTGGTGTGCGCATCCGCAAATGACTACCAAACCCGTTTTTCAGGTTTTGGTATGCATATGCACACGCGCACAGCAATTAGTCAATTTCAATTATAATATTTTTTTAGGATTGACACCCCATATTGTAAGGAATTATTTGTTATCCAGTTTGTTATCCAGTATTGTTTATTTTTTTGGAAAATTGATCGTTTTTGCTCACATCTGGATAAAAACTTCACTCACAATGTCTAAAAAATCGCTATTTTTTAATGAAATAAGATTTAAATATCCCAAAGGCGAATATTTTTGGAAAACATTTCCTAAACAATTAATATGTAAAGTAGTTTATATTTAAATTTTTATATATTTAACAATGAATTAAGGACTACTTTGAAGATTCTTTTCTTTTCATCATTCCGAATTTAATTAGCCCGCGTCTGTGACGTATTTCTTCGCTAGTTTCTAGCCCAAGATGGTCATTTGCCGAACGCAGACGCGCCATTCCATTTTACAGGTTCCTGACAACTTCCGGTAGGATTTCGAGCTGTCAGGTGGGGAAATCTAGGTGGGTCTGTTTTGAGCAGCTGTTAAAACCATTAACTGATATTCAGTTATCCTAATAACTCGATTGCCTTTCTGGATGGTTCGTACATTGTTTTGCAACGCGTTGAACTGATGGTGGCCAGGGTGATGGAGCCGTGTTTGCTGATCTACACCTGTGTTTGATTAGCATGATCTAGACGTGTGCTGATGTAATCTTGTTGGCGCCGAGATGACATCGCCATCTCATTTCATAAATACTCGGCTGCCTTTGGTGTGAGAAGGCAACAGAAAACACCATGGATGCGAGAATGGTGGCCGCGCCCTTCAGGCGCATGAAATCTGTCATTCCCACTGTTATCCTGCTCGGTATGGCTCCTCCAACATTCATGATGTGGTGCGGCTGGAGGGTAATTTCGATAGCTTTACCAGCGTGGCTTTACCAAAAAGGGGAAGATGTCATCTTCGGACTGTATCAAAGAATCATTCTGTTTTTCTTCGAACACGCCATTGGAACGGAGGTATGTATAGATGTCATTGATGGCAATGGAACAACACATATCATGATTCATTTTACTTTTATTATAATGCATTATTAAGAACGCCATGCATACTTACAAAGATGCAGGGCTGTTAATTGCTGTGCTATTTTACACTGGGAATTCACAACAAAGTAATTAAAATTCAATGTGCAAAAACACATATGCCACTATATGTACATTTAATACTAAGAAAATGTGCTCTACATTTGGCAAATATCATTCGCACCGACAGCAATACAGAGTGCATGAGTTCTCATAGACTTGTTTTCTCAAAATCAGTAGGCCTACACTTGACCTACTTGCACGAAGTAATGTCCATTTCGACAGCAGGTGGGGTCACTGCATGTAGTAAATGTTGATGTCCCTGGGGTAAATCCTGAGTGCAGCCTCCAAGAATGTGCTCCAGCCTCCAACACTTCCCTCTCCTGATTGGTGGTGCACTTTGTGATGCTTCCCACTGATTTGCCCCAGTATTCATTTCATAAATCCTTGAACTTTGTTCTGGCGAAAGCGCAGAGCAAGTGGTCCAAAACGACTGAAAAAATGGAGTTAGCTGCTATGAAACGTTTGCTATTGAAATGTGTGATTCCCGGTGTGTTGTTTTTTGGTTTGGGTCCCCAATTAACCTCCATGTGGCTGATTTGGAGGGTCATATCTATAGTGATGCCAGTTTGGATCTACCAAAGAGTTGATGACTGCATTTTTGCACTGTACAGTAATGTTGTACTGTTTGTGTACGAGCACATCGTCGGAACAGAGGTACTGTATCATCGTGAACTTTCACCCCGTGGTATCAGTTTTTTTATTTAAAAAGGTGAACAGCTTGATTCTGAGTATTTTATGCACAATATTTGCTGTGGATTTACATGTACTGTAGATACACACTGTAGGCTGCTGATAATAATTAACATTTGCTACACGGTTGCTGGATAAATTCACCTTGAAGTCGGTGCATTCTGTAATTTTGAAATGGAAATTGGTGGCGTGATTGGTTCATGACATCAGATATAGGAGGGTCATTGTCCAGCCTGTTTATTACCAGTAGGCTATTTATTGAAATTCATGGCAAATATTTATGACGTCATGCTTGAAGACAGCATATGGGTTGCCTCTGTTTGGTAAACTCTTCAACCTCCATTTACCTTTTTAGTATGAGTTCTGAACGAAATTGATTGATGGTGTTGTGTGGATATCCCTGCCTTTATTTTGAACGTCTGCAATGCTGTGATATCAGTAAAATATCACGATGAAAGAAACGATATGCAGTAATATTAATTTATCAATGTGCCATTGAATGCACTTTTGTGGTAGCAGAAAAAAAGATTTATGAAGCGTTTCCTAACAACCAATCATTTACACTTTTTGAAGGTTTTGTTGTATGGCGATGCAGAAGAAGCCTTGAAGAGCAAAGAGCGAGTATTGTATTTGGCCAATCATCAGTCAGATGGTAGGATATCGAGTGTTGATGTAATTTTTCTTTTATTGATTCTGTATTTTTCTGCTTTGCCGTAAGGTGTATGCACTGTTATGCCCATATTCTTCTGCTATTAATAATATTCTGCTGTGCATTCTATGATCTGTTCGAGTACTCTGTTTTGAAATAAACAGCTGCTCACTTTGCACTAGGCAACAGTAAGAATCAACAAACAAACTTAGAAATCAAATGTGTTGCTAATGCCATCTGGATTAGCATTGACTTTATATGGTATCAACTATGACACCTGTCATTGTTGATTACCAGGCAGTGAATCCCATTACCCTTGATAAACTATGGTCATGGTGTAAAATTTATATAACATTACATGCATATGTTATGCATGTTTTATGCCATTCTTTGATTGATAAAGCAGTTTTTCAGCCCAAACCACGTATGTGAAATGTTTCAAATTTGTTGCATACATACTATTTATTAACCCCAGTGATGACTGGATCACATTTTTATGCCGGTTACATGTGTTTGGCTTGAACAATCTTGAAAAATTCTGGCTTCCTAGAAATCTGGTTCTTGGAATCTGGTGTTTCGTGTCATATTAGCATTATAGCAATGCAAATATTTCAACGTGGATTATAGTTTTTTCCATTTTATGTGTAGTGGACTGGATTATTGCACATATGTTGGCTGCTAGGCAAGGAATGCTGGGCCAAGTGCGATACATTCTCAAAGATACCATTCAATTTGTTCCTCTGTATGGCCATTACTTATATCAGGTTTGTACCTTTAATGGTTTTATGGTCATTATTTATGCAAAACTATTGGTTAATCATTGTTGCTATTAATTACTTCTTGGAGTCTCTGACCTTACTCCTACTCGTACTATAATATGTTCGTCGCGGATTTACGGTTTAGTTTTACATCATCCAAAACTATTTTTTTGTCACAGCATGGGTGCATTTACGTGAAACGTGGAAAATTCAATCCTTGGAAAATGACGCGAGCTTTGAAGTACCTGCAAGAGCCAAAAATCCAGGTAAACTTCTCTTACTGGTTTTTTTTTTTCATCACACTGATTTAGTAGGCCCTGCTATAATTTCAACCTTTGTTCAGACTTGGCTAGTGGTATTTCCTGAAGGAACCCGGTATAATCCATCTTCCAAGCAGCTGCTTGAGCGAAGCAAACAGGCAGCAATTGATCAGGGTTGGTTGACATGCCTTGTACACATTATTTTCATTATTTATCAGTGTTCCTAGTTCTACAGTATTTTTGTCCTCCAATTCACAGGTATGGAACCCTTTAAAAACGTGTTTACTCCCAAGGTACGAGGCGTTTCTTTATCCTTGGCTGAATTGCGAAACCACTTCGATGCCATTTACGACGTGACAGCTTTATATGAGGGATCGGTTGATCCTGAGACTGGAAACCGCATAACTACACCTAATATGTTTGGTTAGTTTTCCCAGATATTTTAATTTTACTACATCATCACCCAATTGCAGAAAGCTAGTGTCTGTTGTCGGACATGAACGATTGAATAAGCTGGTCTTTTTTTTAATTGTTCTTGAAAAAGCATTTTTCTCTGATACTTATTGGCAGAAAGCTGCTAGACCTTGCGGTGATTCAAGGTAATCAATGAGTAGATAAAAATGTCTGGTTTTTATTTTAATTTACAGAATTTCTCACTATGAAACCAAAACTTCACATTCATTTGAATCGAATAAATATGAACACTGTGCCTGTTGAAGAAGAGGAGCTGAAAAATTGGTTGAACAAACTCTTCATACATAAGGACAAGTAAACAAGTTTTATAGCCCAATTTTTTGACGTTAACAGCACAAATTTGATTGTTTGTGTGTGACCCGTTTTGCTTACATCGAAACCTTTTTTTCAGACTGGTTAGTTCGTTTTATATGGACAAAAATATGAAAAGTGGATCAAACGCCAAATGGACTGCCCTCGGTCGAGGGACACCTTCACGTCTTAGCTTTTGGAGTACATTTCCTGCCTTTATCTTGTTCACTGGAATTTTAATGTCATGCGCGATATTTACCGTTGGACGACAACTTTACTGGAAATCTTTGGTGTTTGGGACGATAGGAGGCTACGTTTGGCTTATGGTGCGCTCAGTTGCCTGATACAGTAAAAATCAGTATTATGCCCTCCTCCCTACTTAACTGAATTATAATTAAGCGATTATTTCACGAACAACTGCTACTTGCTAATTTAGCTGAAATATCACCGAGAAAAAATTAACGACAGCGGTACCTCAGGGAACGTTCTTATTGCAAATATAGTTTGCATTTTTAAGAAAATGTATTTATAATGAAGAAAATAAGCAGGTTATCTTAGAAAACGCACTTTCTTGCCGGCTTATAAAATTTACGTGCATTTTAAGTTTCATTGGTATAGGCTCACCAAAGAGAGTGATGAAAGATGGTTATTTTCATGACACATAATATTCATCAGCATTCCAATATATGCTATATACTCTTAGCAGCACTTGCATAGTCACGTATGTTATGCTACCTGAATGACTATTTATTCCATACATCAGCATTATAAGTATAATTGATCCGTAATATCATGCGAGGGGCCAAAATGGTGATATTAATTGTAAATCGCATGCATTCACTCACATTCCGTGATTTATTAAAATTTTAAAATTCTCCTTGAGAGTCTGTGATCGGGTTTTCTTCAAAATCAAAATGAGTAAAAAGCAACCAAATAAACATTTTAATTGCAGGATAGGTTGTTTCATCAAACTGATTGCTGTAAACTAAAAAAAAAATTACTAGGTCTATGTTAGGAGTTATTTGCAAAAATATCTGTTTGGTCACTAAAAAATATTCACCACACAAATTATCAGGGGTGAAAATGCAACAGATTTAATTTCAGGTTTTTTTCTCAATGAACTACGGCGAATTTAGCAAATATAAGAGTTGCAACATGGAAAAACACATAAATTATCAACTCTCACGCATGAGAAACTCCCCTGTCATTTTTTGAATTGTGCTGCCAGCTAAATTTGTTTTGCACGCGTGTCTAGGTTAGCGGTCGAAAGCACCGTTAATGCAAAATGCGGGTAGTGAATTCGGTCGTTTTTAAATGAAAACGAGAAAATACTATAAATAACAGAATTTTGTGCGTGATTTAGTGGTCATTTGATATCTAAATTTTGGATTCGTCGATCACGTGGACGGTTTTGTTGTGGTAAGGTGCGAATCGAAACGCACGCTTCAGATCGATTCTATTTTGATATCGCTCAAGGGCGATGGAAGAACGCGTGCAGTTGGATTTAGGTGTGCTTCTAGTTTGCGTCGTAAATATTTCGCGAAATATCTAAACTTTTGTTTAAAAACAGTTTAGGTAGATAACGGAAAGCCGTAAGTATTGCAAACTGTTTTCTATTTATCGTAATGTGCCGAAAATTTCATTTTTTGGCGTTGTAGGAGATTTTTTCGATTTGTCCTCGTGTGCTCGTGGTCTCCCATCATTTCCAATCGCTTTCATTCCCAATATCTAATTTTTTATATTCGAATCCAACGAGTTTTTCAAATTTCCACGCTATATTTGAGTGCCTGGATTATTATATATGTGCGCTTTGGTCGATGGGCTTCTTGACCTGGGAAATATACGCGGATTTCTCAAACCTGTTGACAAAACCAGCTGCGAGGCCGGCTGTGATCCCGCCACCACGTGCTGGCTCATAGGCCTTAATTTGCATGGCGTTTTTCTTGCGCATCAAAACTACTTATATTTATTTCTCAGTCTTGTACTAGTACAATCGACGATGAAAAGTATTTCTAACCCTGGAATATTTGTTTTAAACGCGAAAACTACCTAAAGAGTCGGTTATTGACGTGACCCTCTCAAGGTGAGTCTAAGGTGAATATTTTCGGGATTTGGTGTTTTATAGAGCATAAATGTTAAATGAAATGCGGTGTTTTTATTGTTTAAGGTGAGTGAGTTAATATTTGTCCGTTTTTCTTCTGGGCGATCCACCCGTGAAAAAATCTGCGCTGTTGATTTCATCATCTTTCGTCTATTGTATTGTGTTCCGTTGTGCTTTACAATGTGCTAACGCTTCTTATGTTATAGATTGCTGAAATCCTGTTTCTTCTGTTATTTATGCTAACGGGGAATGGAAATGACTGCTCTCTAGAGAATGCAAACGTTTAGAAAATTGGTGAAACGAACAAATCCTATGTGACTGGTAAATTAAGTTAGTCGCAATGAACTGATATTGAACGTGAGATTTATAACCATTTGTTTGAAAGCCTTGCAGGAATACGTGTGGGTCCTTTGTTGGTGGACCTATAACCACAACGCTTTAGAATATCAACTAACGCTTCTTACATTTGGTGGAGAGGCTCTCTTTTGTAGCTAGTCTCAAGTCCAAGAAACTAGCTTGAAATTCTCATGGATCCATGACAATTTGCTTTTTACTACTATGCTTGAGGAAATTGTAGAGAAAGTTGATCATTTTACAATTTATTGGGAGTAAAATCAAAGCTAACATGCCAAACCCATGCTTTTGACTTGGAAGAATTTTTGAACTCTTTATTGTCTAAGCTTGCTCTATCGGGCCCTTACTAATTTTTGTCATCACTCAATAACGTGAGGTTGAGGAAAAGATGTCAGGTTTGTTTTAGTTTTTTGACTAAGTTATAAATTAAATTGCAAAAGTACACTGAATGCCCTTGGTGATGGCATGCAGGGTCATTTAGCTTTTGTCTATATGATTCTGTAAGTTGTTTACAGATTAATTTATCTTCCTTTATATGATTTCAAAGTAGTTTTGCATTTCACTATCCTGTGATTAAAAGTGTTTTTCTCCGTTGTTTACAGCATTACTGATTCAGCTGTGAAACAACTTGAGTCTAATTTCTGTCTAGTTTATTTTCTAAATAAGGGATTTTTTGTCATGCATTTCCTCACTGGTTGTAAATGTTAAAGAAACGTAAGTGGCACTATGGTGTTTAACCCATATATATTAAGTGAAGGACATTGTGCATTAATTGTTCTGATCAGATGCACAAACTTGATATCTGTTGCTTTCTGGATTTCTGCGGTTTCTATTGAGTGACTCGTTTTTCGATGCATCCTGTATGACACATGCATGACTTTCAATTTTTGAATTTGCCGCTTTGTTTTTTTTTTGTGCGCAGTTCGTTAAAGTGCCACCAGGTGGAGTCTGGTGTTTCGCCTGGCGAAATTTGTTGGCAAGCTGGAATCATTGCAAAAACTTGTTGCTGTGTTATTCAGCAATACAGTATACCTATAGAAATACTATCGAAAGAAAAATGATAGAGCTTCTTTCATAAAATCAACTTATCTTTTTAACTCCTACTTTGCCACTTGTAAAAGGTTTTATAGTTTAAATACAAGTTCTAGCTTTTAATTTTTATTTGCAATAGGACATAATTTTCATGACTGATGAAATTTCTCATGTATCTTGAAACTGAACTTCTTTTTTTCGTGTTGCATCTGGAGTTATTTGAAAGCTTTGGTTACAAAGTTGAAATTGCTTGCATGATCCTGAAAGGTCCAAACATCTAATGCTTTACATTGAACAAAATTATAGTGGTTTTGTGCATGGAATTCTGGAAATTCATGTCAAGAGTTTGGGTATAAGTTTTCATTAGCATCTGAGTTTCTTAGTGTTTACAGATTATACCTTACACTGTATTGGAAATGAATTGTAATTAGTCGAGTTGAGAAGTGGACTATTCTTGTTATTTGCAATTATATCACTTCTGTTTTTTTTTTCTGGACTGGATACGATTTGTTGGCTTTCACTGTCCATTGTTTACTGAATGGTAGTTTGTACAGTAAGAATGTGCTCTTGGCACAAAGGCGTCGATGCTTTCACTTTGGTTGGCACTCGATGATGTTGATGTTTCTATTAAGAGGTTACCTTATTTTTTAATCGTTTCATCTTATTTTAAGCACGGTAACTTAATTTTGTCATTATTTTCTCCCAGGCACATCTGAGTGTTACGGCACAACCGGGTAACCCTCTTCTTTCCATTTGTCCCATAAAGTTATCCTTAAACGTTGCTGCCTAAAATGGAAAAAAAAATTGTTGCTTGCGATGGCGTCATCGGCTTATTTTCGATGGATCCGAGAGTATTGCCAGAAAATGGTTTAAGTGTGTCACATCCCACTGCTTTTTGTGTGGAAGCGCACTAAGCATGCAGACTGTCTGCGTTTATAACCACTCTCTCTCGGTTTTTTAAAGGTCTTTTGTTAGGGTGTCTGTCGAAAGCCAAAATTCCTGGCGTCTGCAGAGTTTTGTTGCCGGAAAGTTTTTTCCGGTCCACCATTTAGCTTTTCTGTATTTATAGTTCAAAAGCCTACTTTTCTGACCTACATCTCGGAAAGCATGATGTGCAACTGTAAATTGTCATTTGGAAGAAAGGGAAGAATCAAACTGCTATCAAACACCTGTTTACAGGGTGTGAAATATCGCACTTGGACCATCGCCCAATTGAGGTGGAGGGGTTTCAAAACTCTGGGATGGCGCCGTTAAAAGCGCCGAGCTCCACACTTCCGATTGAACGCCGTGCTTGGAAATGTCAAGGCGTTTGTTATATTTAACCATGCATCCAGCTTTAGGTTAAATGTAAACACCCTGAACAGCAGACACGTGGAAACACACGTTCCAGGAAGGCAGGAAAAACTGTTACGTCCTTTGTGACCATATATGCCATTTTTCCTTTTTTTGTTCACAAGGGTTTTCTCTCTTAATGTGCCACCTGTTGCCGAATAGGTGTTAGCATTTTGGTTTACTCGGCAGTAATTCTTCCTAATGTGCTGCTGTGCATTGCCATCAGCATTTCTTGAGTTATGCAAAATGTTCTCGGTTGTTGTGCTCTGAGGCAAAGGAAAGGAGTAAAAGGCTGCATATAGATTCTGGAAAATACGCCATTGTTATAGAGTTAAATTTATTGTTCTTACGGGCTTCATTGCTATTGAATCACAATGCTATTTTGGTCCTAAGCATTTGGCCGTCACTGTACACTGTATATGGATTATGGGATTTATATCTTAACTAATGTATTTTCACAAGTTACGGATCGGTGCATGTGGTAGTTGTCGAGACAAATGAGTCCCACAGGCTACTTTGAAACTGCCTCGTTTCATGTATTTTGCCACAAATGCTGCATTTAAATCGTTTTCGCTAGAAGGACAAGTAACGGGCTTAATAGGAAAGATTGTTCGTCTGGCCTTTGAGCAATTCCGAGAATTTGATATACCATTTCTCGAAAAGTGGCCTGTTGCTTCGTTGTTCCAAACCAGGGGTCTGTGAACTTGCTCGGGAGACAATTACATTTTTGTTTTCACTTAGACTAACCACTAACTGGAATTTAGCATTTCCTTAAATTCCTCGTAGATAACAAACCCCTCACCTCTATACTGCAACATTTAAAAAAATATAATTTCGGTTTATGGAACCTGCTAACATACTTTTTCAGTGAATTTGTTGTGAAAATGTAATCTGAGAACTTTGTAAATTTAACCAATCGCAAACGAACTTTAGTTAATTTTCTCTCGTTGACTGTGATTTGTGATTCACTGTCTTAGCTTAGGTTCTTTGCAATGAAATCCAGAAATCCTTGGTTAAATCCAATTTACTGTATTAAGAAATCTCCTTTATCTCCAGGAATTGTCATTGCGATGTATTGTTCCAACAGGTTACTTATTTACACCCTTTACTGTGCTGATTTTTGGAATTGTAGGTTAGGATCAATATGCACGATTGGCCAACTGGAAGTCGAGTAAGTAAACTTGACAGGAACTGCATACTATGCCGAAATTGGTTACCAGCACCGAGGGTCCTCGGCGTTTTTCGGGATCATCTGTGCTGGTTGGTTGAGCCGAGCCTTTCAAATATTTTAGTTAGCACTGAAATCTGCACTTATCGGTGCTGACTGGCCCGCCAGGGTGGTGTAAAAGGAGCTCGAAGGTCTCTGGTGAAACCTATAAATTTGGTAGCGTTGTAATATTTAGTTGTCGGAAGCTTGATTCCTTGCCAAATGCTCTTGCAGGCAGCTTGAAACGCCACCACTGGAAGCTCAACTCAGACACTGACCTAGTTTTCCACCTTTTATTCCGGGATAATCAGTTTTATTTTAAGAGGCTCTCGCAAACAATCATGGGGTCATTTGAGCGAAATCGTTTCTGCACATCAACATCACCAAATAGCACTTTGGAAGGCTCTGATGGATGCTGATGGCTGTAACGAGCACTTCCAGACATGGAAAACATTTCATGCTCTTGAATAGTTCACTGTGTTTGTCTTTAGGGACTGGAGCAAGTTTTTCTTTTAACTGCTAAGCCTGCATTACCCCTATTAATGTGACTAATTGATAAATTTGTTTTTAGTAAAGTGGTATGATCATCAAATCTCATGCATTATTGCTCGTACTCGAACATTTTTGGCACTCCGCCGCTTTTGGAGCATAGTCGACTCAGGTGAAACAAACACATGTCTAGTTGCTTTAATAAGGATGAGGGCTAAACATAATACTAATGGAAATCTTGTAACTCAGACGTTGCTAATTTAGATGTAACGTTAGAAACTTACATGTTGCAGAAGATCGCAAGATGTTAGCTTTGCGTTGATGTTGAAAACAACTTATGAATCAAACAGAATCCAACTGAAAGTGCACGAGGACATATTGAATATTGTCGATTATTTCGGCGTCAAAATATATCTAATGCAAGTATCCCCGATTTCAGAAGTCGTTTCTAATGCCTTGTCTTTTCGTCCTCCCTAGGATACATAGTTCAATGCTGGAGATGACCGTTATGGCTAACTGTCGCGGTTGTGTTCGGATCCATCGCATCGCTGTGCCGCGTCACGGTTGTGGAATTTTTCGCGAATTTTCTTCACCCTGGAAGAATAACGATGCAAAATGGAGGAATTTGTGCGGTTATTACTGTGCTACGGATTACGGCTGATTACTCCAGACCCCGAAAGGATCGCCAACAAATGTGACCAGGGATTATTAACTTCGTAACTACATGTACTCGGCATGACTTTTTGTGCAACGCTGTATGGATGGCTATACCAGAGTCAATGGATAAACAACTCTTGAAGGTGAGTTTTGTTATCATGTCATCTCTATATCCAACATGCAAGTGTCATTGTAGATCTACCCCAGAAACTTTACTCTCTATCAAATTATTTGCTATGCTATTGTAAATGCTATTTCCCAGGCAAATTACAGGTAAACTTGCATTAAGTGATCCTGAAACTGAGGTTTTGGCAGTGCCGATGAAGTACACCAAGGGTGTAACCAACTAAGGGATCTGACGGTTTTAGCAAAATGTGTAAAAGCTAACTAGCCTGGGTGAAAAACTGAAGGAGGAGGATGATGAGGAAAAAAACTCGAAATTCCTCGGTTAATAGCCTCCTGCGTAGGCTGGTTCTGGCAGGTCTGGACCAGTTGAAACGACTGCGAACAAGTACTGTGGAAAACCATCAGAGATAAGCGAGGTATAACAATGGATAGAAGCCAGTAGTTGACGAATATCGCTATATGCATGCATTTTTTATGCAGCTGAACGATTTAACGGTTAATTCGCACGTAAATACAACCTCCAAATTGTAGAGTAGGGCCTATTTTGGGAGGGGCTGCCAGAATATAAACAGGGTTTCCTCAGACCTGGAAAACCTCGAATTATCAGGGAATTTCAACGACGCATTTTACATAGTTGACAAATAATTCTGAGGAAGAAAATAATGAAGTTGTGATTATCCTGTGAATATCCTTGTGAATATCCTGTTCATATTTAATAGGCAGAATTGTAGCATTCTTTCATTACAGGGTTCCCACCTTCTGGAAAATCAGGGAATTCGCTAAAATTCGTGAAGATTTTAGGGAAATTGAAGTAGTTTGCATCAGACAATCATCTTTTTTATAAAAATGAAAGCATTTTTCAAATGTACTCCAAAATCCATCAGTTTTCTTTTATTTTTTAAGTCCCAAGTAAAATGTAAGGGAAATGATTGAAAAGTCAGGGAATGTTAGGGAAATCGACTTGGGAATCTAAGTTGGAATCATGAATTGCCAACATATTTTTTTTGCATTTTCAGTGGGAAATTTGTTTTGAAAACCTGGAAAAGTCAGGGAAGCCAATCATTTATTTGGGGGAACTCTGCTAAAGGGAAGCATTGGGAGTAGACTCGTGAAACTGAAAAATAGACACGATGAAAAACACGTTGAAACACGATGAAAAAAAAGGTTTTTAAATATCCCGTGATGATCGCTTTCCTTGGATTGTCGATAGATGGCGCTGGGTCGGCCTTCGGATTGGTTCGACATTTAAATTTTTGGTGCGCATGTGTTAATTTACGTTTATGCCCATGTTTAGTAAAAAAAATAAGCCAAAAAAATAATAATGGTGATTTACTGTGTTTTTACGACTCCGTCGTGAAATGTTTACACGCTAAGTAATGCCCCCCTCGCGAGTAGACCTTAATAAGTTTATTCGCAAATCTGCGAAACAGGTGCTCGCAAAAAAGTTTTACGACTACACTGGCTTGTACAATACTCGGGAGTTTAAATGCATTTTTGAAACCAAATTAAATTTGCCACCGATAAGACCTAGACGCGGCGCAGCTCAACGTTTTATGGGGCACTAATTATGCCGGGTGATTCGACGTTAATGTGCTTTATATAAAGAAACTCTCACTCGTTTGTAAATTCACGAAGGCCAAAACGATGCCTAGGTGAATGGTCGTGGCGAAGGTCTTCGAGAAATTCCTTCGGTGGTGCTGTTGGTGCTACGTGCGCCTAGATGGCGCTGCCAACCGGGTGTGAAACTCTAAGCAGTTTCAATGGTCGTAAATGCACTTTGTCTGCTTTCCCTCTAAAGAAAAGACTGGAACCGATTTAAATGGCATTCCTGTGACCCACAACGTTGGGCTGCTTGGGCAATAATGGTTCCCAGCACCCTACAGCTTATTGTTTAGAACAAAAGTTAGGCTTTTGGGTACGTACCGTGGTCCCCCCATGCTTGAAAAACCTGGAATTGTCAGGGAAATTGGAAAGACGTATGGGGAAAGTGATGCATTTTGAAAAAGGCAGGGAAATTGAAAATGTCAATGGCATATTTACTTTCACGCAGTTAAGCATGTAACTTGAATACATGTACTATTGACATTTGTCAAGATATGACACATGCAGAAAGTGGGGAATCCCGCTTTTCAAATAATTCAGGGAATGCCCCTTGTATCAACATTGCTCTGTTGGATGCAAATTTTTCTCAAGTTATTAAAGGCATGAATATTACTGTTGAAATGAAATTACATGTACATGTATGAGTTATGGGGCTGCCAGCGCGACATAAATACATTCACGTTACACTAGTTGTTTTTAATATTTCGATCACGAAAAATCTTGAATTCTCAGGGAAATTTGGAAAGTCATTGAAAATGCTTTACTTTGAAAAAGTCATGTCAATCAGCAAATCAGTAATTAAACTTTACATACACTGTACACTGTACATGTAGATTAAACCAGTTATGACAAGCAATTCTGTGGTAGAAAACAATTGGCCACATGTAATTTGCTTTTTCCTTGAGAATGTGGGTTTCATCTCCTGTTAATATCAAAATATGAATAAATTTAGCGTTCCTTGCATTGGTGTACATGTTCAGTATGTCATGTTTCTGCAGTTGAAAATTTCATCTCTGGGGGAACCCGGTAATTACACTGACTGATTCTAGGAACAGATTTCACTTCTCAATTTATTATTCATAAAGTTTTGCAGCAAGTATTACTGACCAGGGCGGGCAGGGAAATTTGTTTTAAAAAGTGGAAGAGTCGGGGAGATTTAAAATTTTGTATTTGAGGAATAACCGCATTGATGTCCTCGGGGAATATGAAATTCTTCCGGGATGTGTGCTGGACAATCCCAACACCGTCCAGGATTTCCAACTCCATGGTGGAGTTTTCAAGCAGCTGCTATTTACGACCGTTTGCCGAAGCGCCGTTTCTCCTTTCTGCTTAATGGCGCTGTCGAATTCCGTTATCTAATTCTCGCCATTCGTTCGTCGCATTTTCTCCTTCATTTATTTCGTGGATTATTCAAGAAAGTGGGGCGGGGGCCTCGCACCATCGAGGCTCAATGTGCCCAGACTCCTATAGCTTTCCTCGTCCCTGGCAATGGAAGGGAATGACAGGTGCTGCCCTGCGTGAATGTTAGAGTACGGAGAATTCCACACGATATGGAATGGGTGAGAGAAATGGAAATCGTTTAAAACCCCTTATCAGATTTCGGTTATCCTCGGATGCCGTTTTGCTATATCGAGCATAAATATTAAAACGCTCCTCTGGGGGGTTCTGGAAATGGCTGCAGTTGTTGGATGCTGCGTGTCTAGTCGCTGCAAATTGCACCCATGCAACGCCTTTGTCTCCGTACGCATAGGCCGTGAATTTCAATTTATCAGTCCTTGAGGGTGTCAGTGCACCCGCCCCTTCTGCATGGATATCAAAAAAACATTCAATATGCTAATGGACGGCGGACGACCAAAACTTAATTGGCCCGCCCCCTCCAAGAATCAGAGATGGAAATCTGCAAGAATTTATGCCCGTACTAAAAGCTGCCGCTTGATAGATGCTGTTAAAGTTGTGACCACTGTATCACTGTATCGTACCTGCCATATGGCAACCTTGGTTACTGCTATCAGTGGTGTGTGTAACAGTAATTGTGCTTTGAGAAAGCGTTTGATTCTCTGTTGACTGTTCCACCCGTTAGGTGGCAGCACCATAGGCATTATCTTGCTTGAGAATCAAGTATTTTTAACCTGATGATGGCTATGGTGCCGCCACTCACATGGGTGCACTAGTCATGCAACGTGCCTCATGCAGTACATCTTCTATTTGGAATTAGACTTTTTCCACTGTTTTTTCTTTTTTTTCTTCTTCTAATAACTCGTTTCCATGCCATGTGTTGACACGGTATGCCAGCTTAAACCAAGTCGCTCAGATGAAGTAGATGAGGGTTTACACGACTACACCTAAAGTTTGTCACCTGGTGGTGATGGGTCGCAAACACCCAGAATCCTCGGCTTCGTATTAAACCTGCATCCGAGTTTACTAAAACGAGATACGGCATGCAGTTAGAATGCTGAAATCCATTTGGTTAACGTGCCAAAAATTCACCAATGAGGTCAAGGGCTACCACAAATGCGGCTAGGAAACAGGAAGTCACGTATTCCTCTAAAGTTTAGTCGGTGTAATGGGTTTACGTCACGTGTGCTTGGTTTGTCTTGAACCAAACCACCCACATGTAGTTACTCGAATCAGTTTATCGTAAGACTGCTAGGTTTACATGGTTGACTTAAACTAAGATTCTTGGTTCGAGGTAACTTTAGGCCGGCATGTAAACTTAGGGAATGTATTCGCAACCATTGAGTTGTCTGAGGAGGGGCATGTGTCAATTACAGGTGACATCTCATTTTCTGCATTTTATTCCTCGATTCTTCTGTCTAAATATACCTAGTGGGTGTGTTGATATTTACAACAACTATTTGTATAGTGAAGCTCGTATTTACGGGGCTGTGAGGGGGACTGATTTCTGTAAACGTTTGCAAGTTGTTGTTTTTTTTTTGGATTTCTCTCAATGAACCAACGATGGCGTCCAGGTGGCAGCACCGTAGACGTCGCAAGATGTAACCATACAATATGCGTGGGGTTACAAGATAATTAATAAGGGGAAGGACGTTTTCTCCCTATCTAACTGAGAATGAATGAGGGGATGTCTGGTTTCTCTGAACTCTTGGGCCTCATGGACTCGGGATCTTTGGGAGTTTTTTGAACTTTTGCATAAGAGGATTTGATTTTTTTCGTGGTGAAATTTCGTATCCAGCTACGGTATGTACGGAGAACAGTAATGACATTTTTTTTTTGCTTCGCCAGAGTTATTTTCGACGTGGGCTACTGCTGGTAACTCGCGGTATGCTTTTGTGTGAAGCAAAATGCCAAAATGTCAGCTATGGTCCTCCAGATGTCTGGTTTCTTCTCCTTCTTACATTGGAATGTCTTAATGAATTCCTTCGCCTCGTAAGTGAAGACTGCTTATTTTTGCTACTTCACCATAGCGACGTACTCGCTCGGCAGAGGGCGTGCTATTAGCATTCTAAATAATGTATATGCAGGGTGATCACAGTCCTTCCCTCATCAGGGTGTCTACCGGTCATGGAAGTCATGGAATGAAATTCAGTTCATGGAAGTCATGAAATGAAACTCATGAAAGTCATAACATCAACGTCATGGAAGTCACGAATTTACATGAAATTTACATAAGTCGTGAAAAACATGAAATTGACATTAGTCATGGAAATTTCTCCTTTAATTAATAACAAAATAAAAATTTTGGGTAAATTCATCGTTCCGATATTGAGGATGTTTCTGAAAAACACCGTGAAGTAATAACTCAAAATTTGAAAGATCCCATATTTAACAGGCATGGAAAACATCCTGTAGTTACAAGGAAGAAACTTTGGTAAAAGAAATAGAGATGGCATTTGTTTGTGTCGATTGCACCTAGATGGCGTTCGATTCGTTTGTTGATGGAGGGTCATCTTCGCTGTTTGGGTGGCTTTTTCCAATGGGGTCGGGTTCGGTTAATCGACTCCTTAGGACGTATCATCTATCCTACCTATCGCGTCCATAATTCTGTCTTCTTCGTTCCTACGGTAGTAGTAATTTTCGCTCGTTTTCCTCGTTTTTTTTTTGTCTTCCTCTTTTCCTTTTTCTTCTTTTTTACCTCGTCAATTTCACTTGTCTGGCAGCTGTTAGCGGCCTCTTCGGATGCCTGTCATTATAAACTTATGCAAGAGCACATGTCCCTCTTGCGTGGGGTAGCTGGGGGTGGGTAGAAGTCAGCCAAAGACTCGTAAAAAACCAAATTCCTCCGCTAGAGGATACAGAGAAGAACCCTGCCGCTCGTTTCCCAATCAGAGGATCCAGACCCGGCCGCCATTTTTTTGCCAGTGTCAATGTGGAAAAAGTTTTTCTTTGTTCCTTTTAAAAAACAAACCCCCGATGCTTCTGCTGCCGCTTGCCACCTACTTTTATGAGCCCCAGCCATTTGTCCCTGGGCTGACTTTATTTACTGCGCACCCCTCCTATTATTTCTTTGGCTTTTTTATTTTACGTTTTTTACTCCCCTTTCCACCTCATCCTATCCCGTTTCTGCCATCTTAGCTGTCTGAACATTAGCGCCCTGTTTATTGTTTCCTCTTTACCCCAGCTCATTTTCGACCAAATTTTGTTTTCCTATCGCAATTGCGTAGTTTCGAGATGGGCTTTTGCGGCTCTGGCTGCTCCCCAAACACCAGAAATTGTATCTGAAGGTTGGTGGTGTGCATTTGGGTTTGAATTTGCCGCTTTATCACGTGCGAGCGCTGATTCGTCGAATGGAGTCACGTGGCAACCATGGCAACCGTGGAACCCCAGATTCAAAATATTAAGGCGTTCCAATTCCAAAAACAAAACTCAATTGCGATTCTTGCAAGATGCACGGCGTAAAATGCCAATCGCTCGCCGAGTTTACAGTTGTATCTCAAGTTAAGCCCCCATTGGCAGGTAATTATTATATTGCCAGTTCAAAAAACGAAGAATTTAAATTGTATTTTAACGTTTTTCAAATACAATTTTATTTTAGCGAAGCCATAGATAATGTAAGGAATCCTTACGTAATCTACTGTATGCCCAGGCAGCCGCTTTAGATGAGTCTGACACGGCTTGGTTTTCACAGAATTTCACTTAATTCATGGTTTTTTGGTCAATGATTGTCATCGTTTTATTGAAAATGGTATGACAAGTGCCACGAGAGCAACTGAGAATGACGACTTTGAGATGACATAACTTGATCTAACCAGTGGTAGGTAGGCTTACAGTAGATTCCCTGTCTAAACAAATACTGCTTAAACTAATATCCTCTCGAAGTGACCCATGATCTAATAATGTTAGATCTAATAAACATCCATAAAATGATATTCAATACTCTTTATGTTGGTTTTTATTGGTATATATGTTGGTTTTTGTCGCCACAACTGGGCGACAAATTTGTGTGGACGTCATGTGTATGGCTAGCAAATGCTAGGTTATACTGTAAGTGATAGGCCCATCATGCTCCAACCTTTCAGAGTTAATATCCAGCACCAGTCACAAGGATATTAGCTTAGACAGGTTTATTACAACCTGAGTTGAAACCGAACCATGATCTACCTACGAACGTATAGAAACCCAGGTAAACGCCGTTGGTTTTGATCTGTAAACAGATTTTCTCAAAACGGTTCCACATTTCTTGCAACGCAACATGTTTGAGGAAACATTTGGGGTATTTTTCCTCAAGTGTGTTTCCTCGCTGGAAATGTGGAAAGATTTTGAGGAAATCTGTTTTTACGTGTGGACGATGTTGAAGAGAAAATGACTTGAAGGTAGGCCCACGATTATCGAACGCTTTTCGTGAGATGGCACTTGATGATGACTCATATCCACGAACATGTTTGTCATAAATTGGTGATTCTCTCCATGAAGTGGTAGTCATGGGCCCACGGCACCTGCCCTGCTGACTGAGCAGCAGGCTAGTGGCGCCACCTAGCGCGATAGTCGCGAAGTCGTGGCGACGTACGCTGTTTCTCAAGGCTATTTGGCCAAAACACTGCTTTAATAATAACGCCTGTTTATGTAATTCAGTCGGTTTATTGACATTTTAATGGAATAAAGAAAGCAAGGAGGAGGCTGAGAGGCCACGCGGGGATGCGGTCGCCAGGTGGCGGGGCGATGGGCACGCGACAGGCTCGTGCTTGAGACGCTGCTTGGTCAGGTGCACATGCTCTGCTCGATATTTCTTGGGGGTCGAGCAAAGACGAGAAGTTTTCGGCCACCCTTTCTTAGCTCGTGCTTTTTAATAAGGCAAAAAACCACATACTTAATGCAGCATCTGCCGTTTTTATTTGCCCTCTGGGAGGCAAGAAACACCTGCCTCGACGCTAGCAACCTGCCTCTGGAGCGGGGTTAACGGTCACTGTGTCAACCAGGGGGCGCTGAGGGGGCCGCTCCCACCACGCCTGCTTAGTAGTTACTAAGTACTAAATCTTGCGGTGATGTTAAGATTGAGCTTAATCATACCCAAAAGTTGATGTACATATACTGCATGGCTCGCAGATGGTTGGATTTTGCTACCCCGAGGCATTTGAATTTGAACAGTTGCTGCATGTGTCTTGAGATAGGCAAATTTGTTTGTAGAATTTGTTTTTCTCGTTATCTGAGCCTTGAATGTATTGCGCAAACGGTTCTTCGTTAAATTTAAGTCATGTATACTCGTTTGATGGTTGATTTACTTGAGCAAATACTATGTGTCGTGCATAAACGATGTCGATGGTTGGAGGGGCAGGGGTGCACAAAAATCGGACTGTCAGGACTACAGGGCTAGCTACGCCTGACTGCTGGAAAAATTGTGAATGAAATTCAGATCATGGAAGTCGTGGAATAGCCATGGAATTTACGTTAGGATCATGGAATTTTTCTTTTTGATTTATTCATAAAATAAAAATTTCGGTTAAAATCCATCATTTGTCTTCCAATTTTGCAAATACTTTCGCCTACGGTGTTGTTTGGCCAATGGCCACGTCATCACTTGGGTAGAGGACGTGTCTGAACATCACTATTTTGAGATGACAAAACTTGAACGGTCCCATACGCATTGTGGTTGAAGTCATGGAATTTGAGTGTTGTAACAAGTAATGGAAGCAATAATTTGTATTGAATTTAACACACTGGGCTGAATTTGTAGGTCTTGGACGCATGGTTTGAAGAGCGGAAAGGACGACTTCAGCATCTTCCCTGGATCACAAAACTTTCAGATTTGAACGGTTTAGGGTAGTGCTTGATTTTTGTTGTTCGATAATACGTAGATGGCGCTGTTATTTTTGGAGCATCGACGTCCTAATTGGTAAACGTGCTCTTGAGTCGTAATAGGGATTGGAGTGAATCACTTCGATTTTTCATGTTTGGGAACTCGGGAGGCCAATTTATGGTTTTCCGGCCCTGGTCTGTCTGCCAAAATTCTTGTCCAGCCGCCTGGTGGTCGTTGTCTTTAATCGCATGGTTTCTTCCTTTAATAAACGTAACGATCTGGAACCCCCGAAAAGTAAGACGTCTCGTATGAAAAACGCCAGTGATTTTATGGCTAAAACCGAGAAAATCACCCGCACACAACAAATAATAAACGTCGCTAACTATTGTTATTGCATTTTATTGGGAGCTGGGTAGCGGTCATTAAAGTTTTTTTCTGGTAAAAACCGTTTACAGATGCTCGATCGTTATAGTGGGTGTGCATGGATTTCCACAATTGCAATTTTTTTTGGCCAAAATGCAGCTATCGAGAGGGTGATTAGTTGGGACATCCTGCGTGCTGGTTTGTTGTAAAACCCAATTTTTGGCAATGTGCACCAAACCGTGGCTGCTGCTGCTCCACGACATCAAATCTGAACAAGCGTGAAGTTAATTTTTTTCCCAACTTTAAGAAAAACTTCGATTGCACCACCCAAAAAAATGAAACTCAGGTGGCGTGTTTATAATAATTACACCCCGTCATTTAATTTGGCTCGCGACGGATTTTGTAGGACAACGTGATTAAAAATAATAATATTGCTCTTTGTGGAGAAATTAATTGTCCCGGGATTACCACGTGGAACGATTTTGGCGAATTTTTTTTTTGCAAATTGTGGCTGCTAGGGACAATTGTGAACTGGAATCGATGCCCAAAATTTTACTGCTGGGGTATTTTACGATTTTAGGCAGTTCCCCAGTGTACTAAGAAGGGTTGGAAAAGAGGGTAAATATCTGGTAAAGGCGTGCAGCAGCAACCAGGCCTCCACGCAGTGAAGCATGGCGAGGTCAAAGGTCAATATCACCCCTAGTTTAATACCCAAAGTAGGGCATGACGTCATAAGCACGGAAAAAAGCATTCATATACAGACGTCATCGCGTGTGACCCGACGACTGCTGTGTTTTTGTTGCCATGCAGGCACAACGGTTTTTTTTAAGCTAGGCAATTTTGCAAATGTAAGGGCTGTAGAAATATGGTTTACTGGAAATATAGGTGATCGAAATATCCCTTGAACTGCCCTGTTGAAACACCCTGTACAAACGAGCACAAAAAGCTTTTTCATGCTAGCTCAGTTGCTCTCTGGAGCCAGACGAGTAGTGAAATAAATATGCACTTGTGCAAATAAATTTAGACGGTAAATAGTGCAATCTGGCAGTTGTGCAGTGTCCAGAATAGTATTTGTTGAAATTCAACAACGTTGTTTTCCTTTCCAACAAGCCAGTAATTGCCCTTCGTGTTTTGCCCGTATACATAGAGGTGTGCTTCTACACGTGTTTCACATGTTTGACCCACGTTCTCGACCATTGACTAAATTTACCCCAAAGTGCGCCATATTGCGGTCAACTCTGCCACGGGTACAAAGCGAAATTGAGAGTGAACAGGTTGCATACCGGTCATAGAAGTCATGAGATGAAATTCAGGTCATGAAAGTCATACAAAAGTCGTGAAATTTTTCTGGAATTCCAGTACATATAATTTTTGCCTTTGATTGTTTCACAAAACAAAAATCTTGGGTTAAAATGCATCGTTTGTCATAACATGTTGCAAAAAATTTCGCCTACAGCGTTTTTTGGCCAATGATTATGTTTTCACATATGAATTTGAATTTACAATCCCAAATCTGGTAGACACACTGATTAAGGGCATCGTTGGTTTACTGTTTTATAATGAAAACTGCGTAAATAACCACCTCTAGCAAATACGACAGCATTAGACCACAACCCATTCTGCATGGTGACCCTGGAAATTAGCGGTTATAATGTGTTGTTCAATTAGGAACATCCAAATAAGTTTTCTGCACCTTAAAAAGTAATTTTGGTAATGAGGACAAACGAGGGGAGGACTCTGCTCGCCCTGTACATGCAGATCACTCTGATACTGTACGTTTGTCGCCAGATAGCGCATTGATTCAGCTGCAATGGCACTCCAGCTGATTGATTGATATTAACTATGAAATGGCCTATCAATGGACTGCTAATGGCCCATCCATAAATTTACGCGCCTCATTAGACGCTTATTAGGCCAACCCGGATGCCGTTTTCCCGCCCTGGCCCAACAGGTGTTGTTGCCATGGCGTCCACTTTTTGTTGTTCTAGGCTTCTCGATGCCATGGCGTCTATTTGATGTAGGCCATTTTGAGCATATACTCGTAGGTAAATAAGCCGATTGCCGTTAATGAATGGCTGGATTGCGACCGAGTCGAGGGCAATGAAACCCTATTGGGTCAAGGAAAATCCATATTGAGACAAACGTACCCCATCACCCCCTCTGTATACTATTCCTTGGCGTTCCACTTTTAGATTGTTGTAGCAGGCAGGTGTAAGCGCACATGTACACGAGAAATAAAAAATTATATAAAAAACGAAGGGGAAAGAAAGTCTGCATGCCCCGCAAACAAATTTTAAAAAAGGCGACCCAGTTGCATCGAGTTTGGCAGATTTTTCAAAGGCCAACTTGCCATTTTTCGCATTCTGAATTCTTGGCGCCATATTTACTAACCAGAATTGGCTATGTTTATCAGTTTTCCCCCCTAAATACGATTTGACCCGTAATTCAAATTACTACTATTATTATCGTCGTCTTCACCACCGTCTTATTATTTTTGTATTTGACCAACGTCTTCGACTTGTCAGTAGCTGACAGCTCCCAATTCATCTTCGTCTCATTCTGACTCGTCCTCTGGGTATTGGCTGTACCGAAAGGGCCCACGGAAGATATCCAGTGTCTAGCTCGCAGGGAGGTTTACCATAGACGTTGTGAATGCCCTAAAAATACTTGAAAATAACGATGGCGAACGATAACCGCGAAAATAGGCAAGCATACACATCAACCATCACGATTCCAAATTAAGATGCTTTCGGAGGCGAAATTAGATCTGGAAACGAAATAACAATGAAATTGTTTTCATTCCAATTTCTGTGTTGTGTTGAACGAACATTTTGGTTTCAGTAAATATCCCTCAGTGTTTTGCAGCATGATTTCTCTTGAAAACGGCTATGTTAACGAGTTAAAATCTTAAAGAAATCAGGGAA
Source organism: Kryphioiulus occultus (assembly GCA_034687865.1). Taxonomy (NCBI): domain Eukaryota; kingdom Metazoa; phylum Arthropoda; class Diplopoda; order Julida; family Julidae; genus Kryphioiulus; species Kryphioiulus occultus. The sequence continues at coordinate 50,101 of JAQGAF010000248.1, forward strand.
TTTGTGCAACAAATGGCTGCCTTATCAAAATCTCTGGATTGATTTAACGATATGTCAGTTGGATGTTTAGTTAGTAATAAATCTCCCGGTGAAATCAGGGAATTTGCGAATCAAATGTTTGCCTTGTCAAAATATCTGGATTAATTTAACGATGTACATGTACATGTACGTCAGTTGGATGTTTAGTTAGTGAGGAACTTGTTAAAATCGTAGCTAATAAGTTTAGGTTTCATTCCATCAGGAATGGCACCGATGATTGCCAGCATTTGGAGGAGGTAGGGCTCTGAAAATCGCGAAAAAACATTAATGACATAATTGTTCAACACTCCTAATGTAAGAAATTCCATTTTTATTGCTTATTACAATGTATACATTGTAAACAGGAAATTAACCAAAAGATTCAGGAAATAAACAATTGTGGTAGCCCTGTGGAATGGTTCAGTAACTAAAGATTACTTGATCCATATGTGACATTGTCCCGCCTGCTTGGCAGTTGACATCTTATTGTTAGTAATTGTCATGAGGAACCATGATGCCCCTGAGATTGGCTTTCCCTTCTAGCTTGCAAGTGATCTGGTTTCCAAGAAATTACATCTTGGGATTCATCTTCCTGCAATCTTTGATACGGTATTGGCGTGGTGTTGCATCATGTTATTTGTCGAGTTTTTGTTTCCAGTTAAATTTCGTTCACATGACTCTCACCCTAAATTTTCCATCCCAGCTTTCGTCTGTCATCGGCTCTTTGCATTTTGCATCCAGTCCGTGCTAGCCAGAGACCCGACTTTCATCGCTTCCGAAATGAGTGTAGAACTTTTTGTTGTTTATTTTTAATCTACTTTTGTTTTTCCAACTCGGTCTGGTCTCAGTCTTTGCAGTCGCAGACTCGTCAACTGTAATCTGCTTACTCCTTCGCTAAACGTTTCACGTTCTGATTACCCTAATCGTCTCTTAACGAACATGTTAAATTTAGCGGACGAGCATCTCCAGATTCGTTGCATATCAAAAGCCTAATTTTCGTTTTTTGTCTTCCGTTCGCGAATAAGGTTTTTAGCATAGGCAGATGTAGGGCGATTCATCTCGCTGATCGTAGTTAAAATAGACAGCAGACACTGATAAACTGAGTTTAAATGTCTACAATGTGTCCCTTTTTAGAGGCAACCCCAATTTGAAAACTTGGTTGTAAGCCTTTGGGCACCACATGCTCGGGTCCGTGAAATATTCAAACTAACGTGTTTGAAATTGCAAAATTAACCCTTTATTCAAAAAATGCTCGTATAGATAAAAACTTGTAGAGTTGGGTATTGAAAAGGCATGGAATATTCAGGATAGGCCTAACTGAAATGGCCTGGAAAAATAAGGAAAAATGGCTTTACTTTGAAAAAGTCAGGGTAATTCAACACATCAGAAATAAATTTTACATAGCTAGCTATTGGTTTATTCAAAAATGAATGGATGTCATGGCAAGTAATTCAGTGGAAGAAATTAATAATGAAATTTTTCAGATTATTTCCTGAAACTTGACTATCTTCGTTTCCTTCTTCTCTCCATAAATAGGCCCTAATATGAAATGATTTTAAATGAAATTATGGCTGCGGTAGTATACCATAGTGCATTCCTTGAAGTAGTTGTTTTTATAAGTGGCCCTGTTTATTTATAATAATAAATAAAGTAGGATTTCTTATGTTGGCATATATCGTATTCTTGCATTTTCAGTAGTCAGGGTAGTCGAGGTAATCTTAAAAAAACTGTAAAAGCCAAAGGATTTGGAAAAATTTTACTTGGTAAACCTAGGTATATATGCTTGGATAAATCTACCCCCACCCCCATCGTCACCATATGGCGCCCTGGATGCTGGCTGTGTAACATTAAATTGAGAGAAATTTGATGAAAGTATGATAAATTGAAATTAAAGCGTCCTATAGCTTGATTCCCATGACGCTTTTCATCGCAATTTTTTTTTAATTTTTTGTATTTGATCTGGCTTTTCCAAGCGTCCCAAAACAAGAATGACCTTTCCAGCGCCTAGAAAAAAAATCTATTATTTTTTAAATTCACGAAACGAAAGGCGTGACCCCAAGTTTTCTTCTTAACACATCAGCAGGTCGGATCCCATTGCCGAATTTAAAATGTAAACCCCTTACCCCTTCTGTCGGACTATGCAACTTTTGAAATATGCGATTTTGTATGAGTTCTACCAAGGTTTAGCCCACCGTCTGAAAGAATGAATTATGCCACCCACGTTTGTGCTTCATATATTTTCACGGCTTATCTCCATGAACTTTGGTTTATCCCAGACCTAAAACAATATCCACCCAAATTTTTGTTGTTTCTAAAGTCCACCTATGGTATAATACTGTATGCTTATGTGCAATGAAGGCGAAACGTCATTAAAAGTACGCTGAACTTTTTGGGTTTTAAAAAACTTCCTCAGAAATTGCTTCCTCGCAACCGCCTTTATATTTCGCACCAGGTCGGTATATTATTATTGAAGTGGTAGTATTCTTGGCACATACCGGTAGGCCTACTCTACAATGCATAACGAAGGTATTTTTGCCCCACTATTATTTGATGCCTACGATCGTTGGGGGCCTGTTGCTTAGCATTCCATTACTTATCGGAGATGAAAATGAGTTTTTGACAGCGATAACAAGGAAAGTTCTAGTTTACAACACATGTACAGTACATTGAATGTGAACATGTGAAGACAGTTTTGGGCATTGGAATCACCAGACAGCAAAGGTTGACTCCAAAGATGGTAACTTCCTTGACTTCCTGTCCTGTCTTGATTACTATATTGGTCCCATCACATGACACTTATGGCCCTGATGGTGGCTTTTGATCTGTGGGCGTAGGTGACACAAGTCGAAAGAAATGTAACTGTTGTTACAGAATTGGACATACAAATTGGAACTATTTAAGTGGTGGCGCCACTGAGGTTACCTGCCGCCATTACCACTGGCAGGACACGTGCTGCCTTGGCAAGCACCCAACACATGACATTCTGGCACTGGCAAGCATTAAAAAGTTCGTCGCAACAACACATTGTATGCAGTTAGAATTCAGGCAGTTTGTTATGGCTGATGTAAATCGGTTTAGTGCCAGTGACGTGAGTTCGAAGCTTGGTTGGAATCAAGTTGCTGTTTAAAAAACATTGGGTTAAAAACTACCATCTTTTGTGGGCTAAAATTCGTCATTTCTGGTCAAAGGTTTCCTCATTTCTGAAGAAAATTAAGTCAAAGATGAGGTGATCATGTAAAAAGTTATGAGATAATATTTGAACGCCCCCTACGTAGCAGTGCAACTTATGGTAAAGACTAAATGTAAACTGAAAAATAATGAATTATGTTATCATGACATATCAAAATGGATGGCAATCAATATGAACTGAATTGGTGACTGCGGATTTTGGTGATATATTTGCAACTTTAGCAATCAGCTGCTCTTGGTTAACTAACTGCAAAGTTACTAGGCTACTCCGCCATTTTTCTTATATTTTAAAAAATCTCATGTAAATATCAGAGAAATGACTGAAAAGTTGTCAGGAAATGCAATGGAAATTAACTGGGTGATGACGTATAGGTAGTCGGGTTTTTTTGCCAGTTTTTTTTCCATTGATTTCGAAGTTTTGCAGTTTACATCCATATGCCATTTACATGTATGAAATGGGATGATTTCAGTATTAGTTTCATACTGGTTGCTATGCATTTTTGCAATCAGTTATCACTTTATTGCCATCAGAACTGCAACCAGTCCAGTTGAGACAATTATCACCTGTTTGCAATAGGTCTTGAAATCAGTTTTGCAAATTAACATTAGCGACACCTATTTATGGAACCTATGTTTCTTGAAGAGGGTACATGAAGGGGAATGTCTTCTGTAGGCGGACATGAAATGTCTTCCAGATGGTATGGCAACGTCCATCTTCTTCCTTCCATAAGGTTGAACAACCGAAATATCGATATGTATATTAATTCACTTTCCGTTCATTCAATTGATCGATTGTCATGAAATTGTGATCCATATCGATTTGTCGGCTGTTGAATAATTGACGAAAGAATGTCTTAATTCAGGATTTTAATGTACTCTGCTCTATATAGTCGCTCTCCGACGATGACATTGGCCATGTACAGTATATTGGAAAAATGCGCCCCCATCTAAAACTGGATGCCCCATGGGGTGTAATTTATTTAAATGGTCGTAACATCGCACCGCTAGAGAGACGCCCTGAAATTAATTTATTAAATCACGAGGTCGTTTACCTCGTTGCGCTTTTTAGAATCATCGATAGCCGATGCATTTGATTTGATGGGATATAGGGTTTTTATATTGAGTAATACATGAACAACACTTGTAAGAAAGCACCCGTCCAGAGGTATATTGTCTACCTGGAGCGCTCGACCTGTATTTTATTCCATGTTGATCTCCTGCTCGGATGTAATGATTTAATTGTATTTTTATGCAATATTTTAGGAGAAATTCAGAAACATCAAGCAGGGTTACCCCAGACCTGGAAAGTCTGGGGTTGCCAGGGGAAAATGAGTATCAATGGCCTTGTGGCAATACCACGTATTTATGCTTAACATTTGGAATGCAGCTAAAAACGTTTGTTACATGCCATAACACTAAATTATGAATGAAGTTTTTTTTTCTATGTTCTTGTGTTATTACAGTGTCAACTTGATTGTTACATGTTATTAAGCTTTTAATTTAACGAATAACGATGAAGATCTCGGGCACTATTTTATTGAAAAACTACAAAATTGACACAGATGTTACTTGCTATTATGCCAAGACACGCAGTAGTAAACCATCAACAGAATGGTATGAAAATTCAGTTTTGCTAAAAATGATGATATATGGTATTGCCACTGAGCCATCGACATTCTCCTGAAAAAGTTAGGGAATTTATATAGCTAGTTTTTAGTTATTAGTCATTGGAAACTAATACTAAGAAAATCAAGCTTGCTTTGAGGAAGAACGCCGCATGATTTCAGTTGAAATACACTAATCAAAATGTGCTGTTTCTTTATGAAACTGTTGTCGCATCTCCAATTTGGGGGCGCTCAAGTATTGTCTTCGCAAAACGTGATTTTTAGAAACTCTCCTCCACCATTAAAGATTATCATTGGCCGAAAAAAAATTCGAATTCAGTGAAATTTTTCTCAAAATTTGAACACAAAAGCACATGGTGTAGGCGATCTTTTTTGCAAAGCTGAATGAAATATGCTTCCAGATGATTCCATTCAATGTTAAAAATAATTGTCCAAGTACATGTTCGAATTTGAACGAATTGTTGCTAAAATTGTTCGACAAATTCAGGGGTATGTTTGGGAGGATTTTGCCATCCAGCTGTTTGCATTCTAACCATCGGAAGTGAACCAGTTAACAACCCCTCACAGGTACAATCTCTGTAGAGGGCGTTTTAAAATGCGGAAATATATTGGAGTTTTAAAAAGTTTCCGAGAGAATTATATATTTAGCATCCCGAGTGGCTGCTCTCTATCTTGAGGGTGGGGATACGTATTTAAAATCCTGGGGAGTTGCCAATCACCGTGGGGACATCCCCTCGACGAAATGTATCGAAATTTGGGTGGCAAAATATAAAAAAACTGACAGAAAGGGGTGCAGAAAACCCTTGCAAGGACTCATCTCTGGGAGGAGGTCGTTGCCCCATTTGGGTTTTTGGTACCCGAAACAGAAATGTCTGCAAAAGGCCATTGTTTGGGAACATATGTCTCAATTAGCAACGGGACGAATGCCAAAGCGAAAACGGGGAGATTTAATGAAATCGTCCATTGCTAATGATAGCGTTAAAAATACCTCTCGTTTTATATTTGTATCCTCTTAAATTAGTGGTAACAAGTGCGTTCTGCATGGGGCAGTCGTAAATCCGATCGCAACGCCACACCGACAAGATTCTCAGGCATGGAGCGATTTACCAAAAACAGTTTTGGGCAGCCATATAAAAGGAAACTTTTTTACATAACTGTGGTTTGTATTTTCACAGGGCTATCATAGAATGGAGGGAATAGCGTTAGCCTTGTTCGCAGCTACCTGTTAGTTTCACCAGCATTTTTTATGAATTATTCAAGAAAATTAGTGTGTGTGGACAAAGTTGAGGGAAGATGAATTGACCTGGAGGGTCAAATAAGTTCACCTCTGTTTGGATTTGATAATGAATGAATTCAATGGCGATTTTTTTCGATGTAGGGTTTGCTCATTCACGAACTAAGGACTCGCAGGTTGGATTTCGAGGGTGGGCAACCCCATCCCAATATTCATGCCAATTCTGCATTGGCACCAATGATGTTTGGCCAATACAATCGTTATTTTTGGATCTCCAACCGAAATGTTGAAATAGACATGCATGTGTAACCCTCTAACATCATTGTCCTAGTGAAGTCAATAGGCCTATATACCCCTGTAGGACTATACCTCCAAAAAAATGACTTCTTATGATAATTTCAAATACACACAAGTTGGGTCAAAAAAGATCCATGCACGCCGATGTTCTAGGGTTAGTTTTAGATTAGATGTGTAGCAGTGTAGCTTTCCGGACCTCACAGTTAGTAGTTTAGCCTCTAGATGGCGCCAAACTGGTGATATTTTCCACTTTTTCTGCTTTCTTGTTGCTTTTTGTCGCGTTTTGTCCAACCCCGCTTCAATGGCTGTTGTCCATGGTCCCTTTCTCAATAATTTTCCCAAATTCCTGCTGTGACGCTGCCAATGGTTATGTATGAATGCGTTCAAAGCATGCGTTTGCATGTAATGAATGGGCTTTGTACTGCCTGGAATGCGGGGGCCCCCAATTTCCTTCCATTGCTCTGATTCCCATTGTGCCATCAAAAAAGTATCCTTTAACCCATCCCCCCTCTGTCCTCAGGCCTCCCCCTCCTCCTCCTTTTATCATCCACCGCTGAACTCTTTTAAATTATCGGACTTCTGGGCTTGAATTTTTTCCTGGAAAAACCAGTGTTTAATCTAAGTCCATCCTGCATGCGTTGACCTCTGCGACCTTTGGTCAACCCCATCGTTGACCTCCATGCTCGAACACGATTACTAAGATTCTAGGAATATCCTTAGTGCATCAGTGACATCTCCACCAAAGGTCACCACCAGGTCATTTAGGGTGAAACAAAATGACTTTCCAAGCAATCTTAGGAGTTACTTTAATCAACTTAATCGATTTCAGTTGGAATAATGCGCTGTCCACTAGTGAAAATGAATGTCTACCGGTCATGGAAATGATGGAAAAGTCATGAAATTAAATACAGGTCATGGAAGTCATGGGAAAGTTACGAAATTCACATCAGGGTCATGACGTTTTTTGTCTTTGATTGGTTTACACAATAAGAATTTCTTAGCAATCTCTCTGAATATACTTTGCTGTCCAAAGCTTCCAAATGCTGTCCAATGGTGAAAATAAACTTAACATTTGTAGCGATATCATTATTCACTAATGTGCTCCAGCCTTCTTTTAATTCAATTCAACTCAGTACCTTACTGTCAGTAATTTAATACCATGTGGCAGGGGGGTGTAGTCCATCAACCCAAATTAAGATTCGGTGGGTACCACCAAGACATCATTGTCAAATTGAATTTCTTGAAGCATAAGGCTATCCTTTGGAAGAGAATTCCAACGTCGAATGGCATGCAGAAAGTAAGACCAATAGTAAGAATCCATATGGGCATGCAATTCCTGTAACAAGGAAGTCATGGAGAAGTCTTGAAATTGACATCAGGATCCAAAAATGTCCCCTTTGGCATTGTTTGACCTTGGTCATCCCTGTGGTATTGAAGTTGCTTCTGACAATCGCTATTTAGGGATGACACAAAACTTGGTCAGATCCATTTATATATATGCTAACACGCATTGAAAATTATTTGAAGTAATGAAGAGTCACTGAAAAGTCATGAGATTAGTATAACCAAATCAAGTAGACACTGTGTAATTCCCTATTTCGGGTTTAATTTACAGGAAGTGCTTGGGTGTATTAGCTCCCCTCCCCCCTCACATGGCATCACTGATGTTGACTGAGGTAATCAATAGAATAGAACAGAATATAATAGCATTTCTAGTCACCACATTCCTGAGGAGGGCGTTTTCAAGTGCCTTTGGGTCCTTAGCGCCACAAATTCAGGTCCAATCTCGATTTTGCCGTACTTTTTTTATCCCCCTGCATTGGAGGGGCCCCTTCCAGGGTCTTTAATATACTGTATGCATTCCTTCGTTTCCCCTCAGCAGCGTCTTTGTGGACACATTACCCCCTGGCATTTTAGCACTACCCCTCGCAATTTTTTTCTTCTCCTCCTTGGTTATTTTCAGCATCTTCTTCACCCTCTTTTTTTCGGCGCGACCTCTTGTATCGACCCTGTGAATGAGTGTCGGGCGGCCCCCCTCTGTTTGGCCCCTTCCCTTAGCCCCCAGTTTGTTTATCCCCTCGGTTTCCGCGTTACGGCCAGTTCCTTGGCAACTTTGTTATTCGGGGGTGGGGGAGGAGCTCCCCCTGCCATAATAGCGTGGGAAAATGGCGGACATGTTTCGTCAGGGGTCGCTACATGGTACATGGTACACGCTACTCGCACGACCCTTTGTCGAAAATCGAAATCCCACTACCCTTCGCCATGCATATTCAATGTCACGGATTCTGGTGTTACGCTCTTGCATTCGTCCACAAAGACGCCATTTTTTCTCTGAAGAATTCGCCTTGCGGCGCTCCAGTCAACAGTGGCTTCTGAACATAACGAAAAACGTATTCCATGCGCTGTGCTGTATTTACAGTATAGTGTGTAAATATGGAACGTATGTGGTTATTGATTTGGAAACTTGGGTCATAGTGTGTATTCAGTGTTGGCTTTGAAAATCTCATGACATCAAATATTTGCTGGAGCACATCTCAAATGTTCGTTATACTAGAAAACTCTTCAAGGGAAATTGTCTTTCGGAAGGGGGGCAGAAGGTAAAACCAATCGGACCACTACATGTAGGCCTATAGGGCAAACAAAATACGTGTATTCAGATTAGTTCTCGGGCCTTGTTGTTTAAAACATTGTACATGTGTTTACAAAAAGGCGTTTAAGTACCATGTCATGCCATGACACCCCCCCATGTCAGCATTCGCTGTCATATTCAGAACCCCGATAGGTGCGAAAGTAGGCCAACGTTAAAAATTCCACAAACAAACAAACAATATTCAGAACCCACTTCTGCTGATAATCATTGACCAAATAATGTTCGAATTAATGTTCGAATTGACATCATTTTAGATGAAGGATGATGAATTTTAGCCCATGAAGCCGAATGTTTTATAAAATATCAATTAACGATTAGGCTACTTCTTCATTTGGCCAACTCCGCCATCATGACTCAAGGTGGCTGGTCGTCTGGAAAACCTATAAAAGTCAGGGAACTTGATATGACATGGAAAAGCCAAGTGGAACACAAACTTTGATTAGTAATTAGGAACACGAGTCAGCTTGTAAATTAATTGATGACTTCATAAATTTAAAGTGGTGGTCTAAACAGATGACTTGAAGTCTTGAACCTTTCTGATATCTGAACATGTATTAAGTCCTTAATTTGTATTGAAATTGTCTGGAAATGTTGCAAAAAAGGGAACCAAAAGTACAAAGCGGACATTGGAACAACAAGTTTTTCAATGCAATTTCTGTCGTTGTTTAGTCATGCTGCTGAAAAGTTTGTTCATGTTTACAGTGACAATCAAAAATTGCATTTGACATGACTAGCATCTAAGCTTGCATAATTTGTGGCTAGATGGCGCAACGCTTAAATGGTCATAATGAGACTGTCGGGACACGTCAATCGAGATTAACCAGTCGTCTGATCTCATGCCAGGTTTTTCGGGCTTTAAATCGCATTAGCGTTAGCAGCACTCGTAAACCTTATTCGGCGAATAATTGAATTGTAAAATGATGAGGAACAACAAACACGGGGGAGGGGATTTCGGGAAGCCCCCAAGGCTGTCTCTCTCTCCGCATTAAATAAGCTCTGTACAAAACGGCCACGCTGCATTGACGTCGAAGCGTCATTTGTTTGGCTAACCTAAATTGAGGTAAATTGGGAGAAAGGTGAAATAGCGGGGCCCAGGGTCAGATCCTAACCCGGTACTATTCGAGGGGGAATAGCGTGCATGCGAGGCCTCCGTACATCAGTGGCCGCACGTGCGCCTATTGTCTTCCGGTTCCGTCCCTGGTGTTCCTACAATGCACTCGCAGGTGTTCCATCCTTCCACTCTTATAGCGGTTGGGATGAGCGAACGTTTTTCCCTCAGTTTTTGTCATTGAAATTCGCGTCTAGGGTCGTTCCACCCTCATCTTTGTCAGGGATGAGGACCGAGGAGGGAAAGGGCATCTATTTCGAAGATGCCCCCAAAAAACCACAGTGCCAGTGACACTTGTTCTCGCCATTTGGCCCGACCCATTGTTTATTTTCGTAAGGATTCGTCAGTTTGGCAAACGCGGCAATAGACTTGCCAAAAAAGCGTCAGCCCCCACCACCTACTGCTTTAAAATGGCGTTACACGAACGTAAAAACGAGCCGAAAAGCTCCCTAAAAAAACTAACCGTTAGCTGCCCCGCTAGCTGTTAATGGCCTCCCTAATTTATAGCCCAGGCCCGAGCGATGATAACCGAAGCGCCGTTGCACGACCAAATCGGAGATAACTTTTGACGCCATTTATGGTCCCTTTTCTTGTCCCCAACCCCCCACACCTCCTTCTGAGGTGTTGCTATTGTAGAACTTGAGCTACCGTAATAAACTGCAGCTATTTCGGCCTGGACCGACTTGAGAAGTCGTAAAATTCCTATTTATCTCATTGGTTTTTTTTTTGGAAATTCCCATTTTTTTATATTTCAAGTACTGTTCCAGCTGGTTTAATAGAATGACGGAATGAATGAGCGACGTCCAAGTGTTACTGGTTTCCTACTTTCTGAAAAGTCAGGGGAAATCAGGGAAATGAATTACTGTCAAATAGGGATATTGAGATAGTTTGCATCATGCCAATTGATTAGTTATCGTCTTCTATAAAAATGTGGAATAAAATCCATGCATTTTCCTTATATTTTAAAATATCATGCCCTCAGACGTTGAATTCTCTTCCAAGGAACGTAAGCTTCAAGAAATTAAATTTAACAATGATGATGGCGACCATTCAGCGATGTCAGGGAGATTAAATTGTATTGAATATTTGAGTGGCAATATTTGGGTTGATAGCAGACTGGTCAGTTGGTTACACGTGGTTTGAAGGGTATTAGGGCAACATCTTTGGTTAGCGAAATTTCCATAATCTAACAATTTCAAGCATTGAAGTGAGATTGCCCGCATTGACATCCGAATTCCTTATAAAATGAATGATATAAATTTCCATTAGAAAATGTTCCAAACTTGCATCTAAGGAGTCAATTGAATTCCAAGAAGGACTGAAGTCATATTGAGAGTAAAAACCCATGCATTTCGTTCAATTCAACTCCCTAATCAGTTAAGTGTGGTGGAGCGGTGTAATACATCATCCCAATTTAATCAGCAATTAGGCTTTAGGATGGTTCACAATCATCATTGTTAAATTGGATTTCTTGAAGCTTAAATCATTTGGAAGAGATTTCCAAATGATGGCATGCAAAAAAAGAAGACCAATAGTAATGGATCCGAATGGGCATGTGCCTATGTCTGAAGAAATTGTTCCAGTATTTTGTCCAACTCCTGTACAATGCTGCTACAGGACGTCCAAAGGGAGGGAGGGCGAGCCTGAGGGTTGTCCACTACGGACGAAAATGGATTAGCAAGTTGGCTTTCAAAAAGTCATGGACGTCGTTTACGCACAGCCCCAAAGTGGAGGAATTTGTTTAGGTCTGCAAGATTTGGACCTTGGCACTTTCTCTAGAAGAGTAGCAGTTGGGAGTCAGCTGCAAGAATGGTTCTAAATTCGAGATCGTTTTCTCGGTACTCGTGCCTACCCTGTCATTACTCCTGGCGCTGGTTATGTTGAGACTAGTGTTTAACTAAGTTTTCTCGTAAAATGCGCTGAGGCTCCCTCCATTAGGGTTCCTAATTCGTTATTACAGCTGCGCAGTGTTTTAAAAGGGACGGTGGCTCCGTTCTAAGTTGGCCAAGGTCGAAGGGGAACCCCCTTCACTCCATTAATCCTTCCATAAATCAGCGCCTAAGAGGATGATGGCTTTCGTCGGCTACCGGAAAACAGGTTCAATGCGAAGACGCCATAGCGCACCCCGATATATAGGTGTAGGGGGCGCTAGCTGCATGCCCAGAGCCAGGGGCAACGGACTCTCAATCGATCATGGCTGATCGTTGGGTTGTGAGTCACTCGTCACTCTCCTAAATTGGTCTTCTTAGCACAGGTTGAAGTCTGGTTTGAGCCAGGGATGATGCATGGGACAGCATGGACAATGGCGGTCAGGAGTCCCACGAGCTTATCGATTGGCACCGCCCACTTCCGGCGTGGATGTGCTCATCGAAGAGTCACCCTCGGGGAGCAATCTCGCCAGCCAACTTTTGTCGTTCAATTACGCTTGGACAGATGACCAACTATTCGTTGAACCGAATGAAGTTGACCACCCTTCAACTTGTGGTCGTTCCATTCTTAGGGTTCCCACTTTCTGAAAAGTCATGGAAAATCAGGGACATGAAAAGTGTCAGGGAAATTGAGATACATGTACAGTAATTTGCATCAGCCAATTGAGTAGTTATCATCTTTTATACAAATTCGGGATAAAGATCATTTTTTTAAACAAACATGTCAGTCTTGAGAATTTCAATGGAACCCTGCATTAAGAGAGTGAAGGAGTTAAATTCAGAGTTAAATTCCTCATGTTATCGTCATGATATACTCATGTAACATTTTATTTTATACTTCGTTTTTTAAAAACACGCAAATCAATAAAAAATTAAGTTACCAGTTATTCAGCAGACCTTACTTGAGT
>JAQGAF010000249.1:0-62933 GCA_034687865.1 Kryphioiulus occultus
GAATAAAATAATTATCAGCATAAATTGCTGATATTTCTGTCAATCATGCACTCAAGTAAGGTCTGCTGAATAACTGGCAAGATAATTTTTTATTGATTTGCGTGTTTTTAAGAAACGCAGTGTAAAATAAAATGTAACATGAGGATAACATGACGATAGCATGCGGAATTTAACTCTGAATTTAACACCATCTTTGGCTTAAACGCCACCAATGTTTTTCGGTAACTTCATACGGATTACAAACTCCATTTTCATTGAATCGAATGCATCATTTTTCCACAGGTGATCAAGATGTTGATTTTGGTGGTGCTTCTGTTCCTGGTGTGCTGGGGTCCTAGCCTGATCATGAACATCGTGATCAAGGTTGGCCTGGAGAATTTCTACTATTCCATGTACTCGCTGCGCTACATCTTCGCCCTGCTGCCCTTCATCCACAGCTGTCTGAATCCCATCATCTACAGCTTCATGTCCAGCAACTTCCGGCGGATGATGATGCGCACGTGTTCTACGCAGGCGTGCGGGGGCGTCCACGTTCCCACCCTCTGCTGCCAGAAGGGCGGGGACGCGGTCCGCCTCCGCTACAAATCCACCAATTACGAGCTGGCCATGAATGGTGACGCCCGCCGAGGCCACGCCCGCCTGCACCACACGTGCAGCAACACGTGCTCCACGGACATCCGCACCAGCCCCATTACGGAGTGCGAAAGTATGATCTTGGACAAGGTATGTATGTACATGTACTTGTTTAAACTAATGTACTTGGGATCGGTGCTGAATATTATTTTAAAGAGGTTATTAGTTTGGCAGGGTGGGGTGGGGCCTACTTGGAAACTGCTTTTGTTAGCCATAAACATGGCGTCCCCACTCCCCGCAAATTTGGCGCCCAGGAAACTTGGACAGTATCTTATGGCGTTAAATTTTGCTTGTACGTGTATTTATAAAAAGCCATTTAGTTTTTTGCAAAAGTAGCGGAACAATTAAAAAACAATGCAAACATTATTGAATATCAGGTTGTGGAGATTTAACATTATGGGTCCCATGTCGGGACTGGCACCTGACATTAGATTATGGAGGATGTTACTTTAGACTGTAAATGTTTAGGCAGGATACTACTTTAGACTGTAAACATCTAGACCGGATATTACTTTAGACTTTAAACATTTAGACAGGGTATTGCTTTAGACTGTAAACTGTCAGACAGGATATTACTTTAGACTGTAAACGTTTGTACAGGATGTTACTTTACTGTAAGCGTTTAGACAGGATATTACTTTAGACTGTAAGCGTTTAGACAGGATATTACGTTAGACTGTAAACGTTTGGACAGGATATTACTTTAGACTGTAAACGTTTGGACAGGATATTACTTTAGACTGTAAACGTTTAGACAGGGTATTAGCTGATACTGCAAACGTTTGGACAGGATATTACTTTAGACTGTAAACGTTTAGACAGGGTATTAGCTGAGACTGCAAACGTTTAGACAGGCTATTACTTTAGACTGTAAACGTTTAGACAGGATATTACGTTAGACTGTAAACGTTTAGACAGGATATTACTTTAGACTGTAAACGTTTAGACAGGATATTACTTTATACTGTAAACGTTTAGACAGGATACAACTTTAGACTTTAATCGTTTATACAGGGTATTACTTTAGACTGTAAACGTTTTGACAGCATAAGATTGTAAACGTTAAACATGTTCTACTGTGCTGTAATAGCTTCCTGTTTTGCTTCTCTAAACAGGTGGTTACAAATTTGGTATTTATGGCATTTTGAAAGCATGATTTAACGTTCTACAGTAGAACTAGTTTAAAAAAATTCTACCGAAAGTAATATCCTTACTAATTGAAGTACCGGACCTGACATATGACCCATGTTAAATTTGTGGGGCCATTAAAAACCTGAGCAAAAATTATTGAATATCAAGTTATGGAGGTTTATAAGATTTACGGTCCGGCACCTGAAATTAGTTTAGAAAGGACAGTACTTTAGACAGTCTTCTGTACTGTACTAGCATACTGTTTTGCTTCTTTAAACAGGTGATTGCAAATTGGTATCCTTGGCGTTTTAATATCATGATTGAACGTCCTGCAGTAAATCTGTCTAAGCAACTACTGTCTGAAGTGATATCAATTCTAAACCAATATCCGGTGCTTTTGACGACATTGGTACCATTATTAAATCTAATAAACCTCCGTAAACTGATATTGTATACTTTTTCCATTGCTTTTTATTGGTTCAACAAGTTTTGCAAACTAATGTTACAGTTTGTAATGCAAAAAATATCCATAGGTGCAAGAACTGTCACAATAACTTCTTTTAAAATAATATTCAGCACCGGTCTCAAAGGTATCAGTTTAGACAGGTTATACTATACAATTTACAGTCTTATTCCACTGCATGTATACAGAATTGCATAGAAACCGAATATTGTGCCATATTTGGTATCGTATTAATGCATAAATTTCTGGGTATTGCTTTTCCCTAGCCATCAATGAACTGATGCTAACTGGATTGATGGATCTATTGCCATAAGTTTCTCTAATAAACTTCTCAGTGACGTCATTCCAAATTTTGTTTCAAGTCGAACAGAAGGCTTAGTTTGTAATCCGCCAATATAGTCAGCGCGCTGATCGATTTGCCAACAAGTAATCCTACAAAATCCTAATTTCCAGTAATTGAACATCGATGGAAATCCGAAATGCCAGACGTTAAACACGTTTTGAATCTTCTAGCTCCGGAAATCAAAATGGCCACCAGCTGAGGACCTATACTGGTGCATGGTGTATTCTTCATCAAGAGACCTTCACAACTGACCATTAGATCGTTGAAACAAACGAAATCCACCTGTATCATTTTATCGACTATTTATACAATAACGTTTCTATATGTACACCTCGCATTTAATAATGGTTACCTAGTCAATATTGTGTAAATGCTGTATATTTTTCGCTTTTAACGAATAGGGTATAGGGAATTTATTTCGCTTGAAATTTCATTTTGAAACCTTTCATGCCACACATGAAAACTTTAAAATTCAGCCAAAATTCTGTTTACCACAGCTTTTAGAACCAATACGTCATTTACAGGTAATTTACAAGTGGTGATGGAAAGTATTGTGATTGTTCCTGATCCCGAGGTCAACGTTTAGCATTCCTAATTTTACTCGTGGGTACACATTTAATTAATTGCTGCTAAATTCTGGTGATATCGATCATTACGACACATCGGTCACAAAATACAAACGATACCCAAATTAACGTTGGAATCATTTTATTTAATCGGTGTTGGCTATAAAATACATTTTTTATTAAAATTATTCCACTTATTTTCTGTTAGTAGTAGTCGTCAAGTAAAGTGTAGGCGTACGAATAGTTTTAAGGTGCGTTTACACTATCACAAAACATTGCTATATAACAAATTAATTTTTAACTCGATTACGTGGGTCAAGCTGTTAAATAACATTCTCTTCTCATTTTCAAACAAGTTGTATAACTTTGCAAAATAACACGTTTTGCCATATATGGCGTAAACGCACCTATAACGCCCCTTAAGCATTACTTAAATGTTTTCCAATTGCCTTTTTGCCGTAAAAATGAAACGCTGAAAAAACTAAAATCTCAACCTTCAGTTTGCGAGTTACAATGTATTTCTCTTGGATGGCCTTCACCTGTTGATTTCATGTTCAGCATTAAATTACTTTAATTCTTTTCTTGTTTCGATATATCAAGTAATGCATTACAAAATTTCACAAGATATTAATACGAATCTTATCGATCACGAAAAGCTGTTTCATCCCAACTAAGAGTTGTTTTATTGTCATCATAGGTTGATAACGCAGCTACATGCATGTACTGTATACATGTACAGGTACGATCGCACAATCAATTATTCAAAAAATGTTCGTTTCTGCTAGTTGGTGTTTAGACCTATTTTCATTGGCTGACATATCTTTCACGCAGTGGCGATTTTTCATTCATGTCAATTTGGTTTGATGTACTATTTATTGTATTGTATATAAAACGGTCAGTCTGTTTTAAATCGGGATGTAACAGTAATTTTTTGACGAGCTATTACATGTACATGTAGATGGCCGGCATATTGCGAGGCGCATAATTATTACCTGACCCAGTGACCCCTCCTTCAAACAATAGGCTTCATCCATTTTTTGGATTAACCTCGTGTCCAGATGGCGCGACATTTGCCAAATTCACCATAGGCAGTCATGTAGTAAGTTCACGCCACTATTGTGTGTAGTCAAACCCGTGCTAACCAAAAACATATTTCATCTTCGCAGCGACATGTACATCATTGATTTTATGAAAAAGTAAAAATGTTGTTGGAATTGTATTGACCGTACCTTCATCATATGCTGAAAATACCAGATTGCCCAAAGGTAAGTTGAATAAATTTGACGTGATTGTCAATCTAGAAGTAGACCTGCAGAACTTATGATTAGGCGGAAAATGAAAAGTTAAATTACACAAGATATACATGTACATTGAACAAAGGAAAGCGGGATTAAATGAAAGCCATATCGTTATCTTTTCGAAAAGTAGGCCTATGAAATCAGGTGGCATTTTAATTGGGCCTTTCATGTGCCTTTTTACTGCTAGGGGGCGTAGCAGTCGCATAGAACAAAACCAAATTTACACGTTATGTTTGTCATTTCTACCGTATGTAGATTACCAGATTGGATTTCAACTTTACAAGATCACTGGTAAGGCATGGAGACCTCTAGTTAATACTATCAATTGATTGGGTTGAACATAACCGCAGAATGCTCAGATGTTGATAATAGCTTTGTGCAATGGAACGACCATTCAGTGTTATATCGCACACATGATTGTTTAAGTTTAATTTGTGTGTTTAAGCACATCTATTTAGACATGGCGGTTTAATTTGCGAAAAGTAGGTCGTTGAAAACAGAAGGCTTAATTTTAACTGGAAGCTTCTTTTGGAGCCAATGTGCTCTTCTGATGCTTGTGGGCAAAATAGTCGAATGGAAGTACGGTGTAGTTTATTCGTCACATTTGTCATTTCTACATGTAAAATATGTGGATTACAACTTAATAAGATCTCTGTTAAGGAATAGTGACCTCTCGATAACCACTTAATATTATCAATTTATTGGGTTGTGCGTAACCTCCATAATGCTCAGATTTATAATAGCTTTGTGCAGTGCAATGACCATTCAGTGTTATATCGCACACATGGTTGTTCCAGTTTAATCTGTGGGTTTAAGCACATCTATTTAGCCATGTTGAAACCTGAACGCTTCCAGCTCTGCATCCTGATCTGAGATTTTACTGCTAGTAATCGCTCTTCCCATGGGCATCATGACTACCATAAAGCGTACAAATGGCTGCAAGCACTTCTACCACTTGGATGTTTCGATGCAAAATCGTGCATTAACTTCGATTTGTAAGACTCGTGACGCTGCAACGGTAATGAAACTATCGTGTTGCTGTTATACAATTATGATCCGGAAGACTGATAATAGGGTTTTGAGGTTATAGGCATTTGCTATCATCAAATTTGAAATTACGATGGGTTATATGAAAGCTATCGAGTAACGACTCGTCTGCACCTCTGCTGAGTAATGAAATTATGAAACTATACCTACACTTAAGCGGGGCAGACAAAATAGTATAGTGTTAATCTAGCTTCCTGTTTGCTAGCTCAGTATAGCTGAAGAGCATAATCATCATCATCATGGTGCATGTTCATGACCAGGATGGAAATATAGTGGAAACGATGGTCAAATTTCAGTCAATTCTGGAAAAACTAAAGGGGTAGCAAATGTTGCTAAATTCATGCGGTTTTTTTGTATTTAAAGTGCAACTGATGAAATAATCAGTGCTTTGTGGAAGTATGGGCTGAGATTCTTTCGTTAAGCATGGTTGTAGGGCTATTGATCAGTTTTACGGTATTATCGTTTGAACGATGGCATGGTTTTAGTGTCGTTTATTTGCACTCGAGTTTTGGGGTATTTTCATGATAAGTACGAAAAACAGTATAAACGATAGTGGAATCCATCGATTTTATGAAAAAAAAAATTTTTTTGTGGAAAAACAAAGATGTTGCTAAATTCATCCGTTTTTTGGTATTTGCACTTGGATTCGGGTGTATAGTGAAACTTCGATTATTCGTCACTCGTTTAACCGTCAGCATGTCAGGAAACCGTGAAACTATTTTTTGAAAATAAAATGAAGCATTTTCACAATTAAAAGTAAATTTTTGTGGCATGCATGCACTCGTACAGACGACTGTCTTTGCACTCAGAATGTTCTAGAAACAAGAGAAACTTACACTTTTAAAAAAATAAATCCAGGTACATGTATGCATTTACATGTACAAGTTCAAGTAGCTATTGCACATGTACAGTGGATAAAACAAGTATTGGCAATTGGAATTTTTCACAAAACATGTCACAAAAACAACTTAAAAGTTAAACAAACAAATACCATTTAAATAGCAGCATGTAAATAAAGTAATCATGACAGTTTCGTTTGTTTAAATTGACGGGTTTGAAATAAACAGCAAAAAACTGAAAAACTCATGTCAAAAAAGTATTGGCAATTTGAAAGTTTGTCATTTATCGTTGTATTTTATGTCACCAAGAGTATAAAAACAACGAATTTATCCGTATACATGTAGTTACAGTATGTTTTTCAGCGTTTCCTAACCAATTTGGACAGAGTCTTCAACAATGACACGCAAATCCAACGAGCTGATAATGTCAACCATTATCAGCTCGACTTACACTATATATCAGAAAGACTTACACAATATCTGTTAGGAAATGTAGGGATAACAGTTAAACAAACGTTTGTTAACAGTTAGTATTGTTATAAAAACCAATTGAGAGCACAGGACCAGTTCAAAATAATCAAAGAACGGGTCGTCCAAGAATATTCACATGCAGTGAAAGATGTCAAGTCGTTAAGAAAGTGAATATAAATTCGAAAATTACTGCTCAAACGTGAAATTTCATATTGCAAAAAACTCAATCGCGGTTTTTCAAGATGGCGGAAAGGTCAACTCGAAAGTAAAACTGCCATTTGTACCATATTTCCATATTTTCCATTCCAGTTTAAACTACACCAGAGTTTAAACTGCATTATCGCAAATATCTTCAGACAATTTTTTGCATCGTTTTAAGCTAGTCCCAATTCGCTTTCATGGTGCCAAAGTCATCTCCACAAAAATACATGGCGTCTAACTAATGACGTTGCCATCAGACACGCTCTAAATATTGTCAACGCATTCGAGCGTTGACCTAACTGCAATTTGGGACTTTCAAGTGCAGCACATCAGACTCCAAGCTCTGAATCCATTGACAAACTCACTATGTGTCTGTTGCTGCGCATTTGAGTCCTGGCTACAAGAAAGTTTGCTGTCCCTTGGGAAATTTCAAGTACGGTTTTCAGTTCCTTCACGGGCTTATCGCCATAATCGAGTTGAAGGGGAAATGCTATTTGCTGAGGTTTATTTTTCACGGCTCTCATTATCCTCGTGATTGAACCGAGATCGATCGAAATATCTAATTATTCGCACAGTGGATTTGCACATTTACATATGCATTGAACGGGTCTGGGCACCTGTTGATCAATCACAGCGTGATTGATTGTACAATCGGAGTTTGCGAAGCAAAATATGGAATTCGAATCACAAGTGGATGGCTAATAAAGTGGGAACTGCTTCACGCGATAAGTAACGAAGGCTTGTAAACACAAAACATAAACAGGTGCTTTTCAAAAGACCAATTTTGTTGATGGAAATTTGACGATGCTAAAACTGAATCAATTCCTAAACGATTTGGGGGTTGTGTACTTGTACATACTGTAGATGAGTATGTTGTCAGTATGAGGAGTGTTTATTATTCTGGAGTTGAGATTTCAAACAATGTTTGATTCAAGTTTCGCCTATGGAATTCATTTTTGCCAATACAAATAATTCTGAAATTTCAAAATGGTCAACAGATTGGTGATTTTTTTTTTTGAATCCCTCAAAAAATTCATTATTATTATTTCCAGAAAAACATTATAAGGAAAATACACCTAAGATCTGTCCCCAAATTGTGAGAAATCTAAGATTTATTCCCAAATTAATTATACCAACAATTTGTGATAATTTCAGCTTCTTTAGCTCGTTTCACATAGTATATCTGATTTATGTGATACAAAATACAAATTTGTAAATGGAAACAAAAATTATACATGTTTTGGGAATTTTTGCATGTCCCAAAATGATAGCCACCACAAATAAAATTACAAATTATACGCTTAAATCCATTATTTCTGGTAGTTTTTCAAAGAAATGCTCGTAAAGTCCCTCATTGGTATATTTTGGTTTGGTAATGTCGTCTAAAAACCTACCTTTTGAGATCGAATTTCCAAAAAAAGCGCCTATGGCGTTTCCTTATTATTATTACTAAATATTATTTTTAATAGAATTGTAGCACGCGTTTATCATTAAAATATATTTTTTTTAACCTGGAAAAATAAGAATGTGACCCTGGAAAACTCAGGGAATTTCGTTTTGTATTAGTTTGCAAAAGTTGTGTGATTTATTAGATTGTGGAGTTTTGTTAGATTTAGCATGGGTCCCAGAGATGATGTTACATTAGACAGTATTTGCCTAGACAGGTTCTACTGTAGTGTTATTCGTCTTTTACATCAGACATCTAATGTATCTTGGTTCATTACAAATAGACAACTTTGTCCCTCGACATTGGCCACCGATCTTATTGATTTCTACATTGTTATTCCGAGTTCATTGTTTCAGCAACAATCCGTCGAACGTCCCTTTCCATGTTTATTGAGTTTCGATGTACGCCTTTGGTGGCTTTCAGTTATACATGTACATGTAAGCATTACCCTTGAAGATCAGACATGACTCAGATTGGTCAGCACTGATCTTGGCAATTTTGCCTATGGCAATCTTATTTCCGTCTTGTATCCCATTGCAACTTTACCTAAGGCTGAAACTGTATTTGACCTGAGCTGACTGGATCTCCTGATTTTCAACCTTTGTCCATGGCAATGCATAGGTCAGCTTGCTCTTAATTATTGGGTGAAAATATCACTACGACCAATCTTGCAGTTCTTTGCTGGGAAAATGTCAGGAAGACTGTCTGCACTTGATCTTCTCGAGCACTGCTTGATCAACGAAATGTAATCCAACATGATGGACATCCTGTCAACGTTGTTGTTGGCTAGGCAGTAGCTTGAGATACTTTTCGTGCGTTGTTGGTAATCAGTTCATAGTTGGTTTTACTGAAGTCTATTTGCAACTTTTGTCCTTAATGGTTCTAGGAGCGCATTCATGGCCATCTGTTCCTTATCCAACATGGACTTGCATCAAAGAGATTTAAATGATATCCTTGTTGCCCTAGATAATTATAACTCATCCGAGCTAGCTGAGGCACTTAATGTTATTTATGCGTCATCAGTGGACATTTATTTAATGCTGATGCTGTTTTTCATTAGGAGACGCTGCTTTAGCCCATTTAGCAATAAATGAATGAAGAAAAACTTTCGTGACTTGACTTGCTTTTGCTGAAAATAACTCCAATTATGCTGAATGCTGAAGGCTCTCAAATGCGTAATTTTCCTGACATATTTCTGTTTGCTGAAACGAGGGAAGAATTTCGATAGCAACTGCATTAAGCTGTTTTGCTGTAACTTATCTATAATTAATGGTAAATCAATATTTCTTATCGCAGCTTTCTCATTACAACTCCATTGCTCTTGCCACCAACCGTAATCGACACTAGCATCAGCATGGCTATTGCCTCTATTTTAGGACAAACATACACGTAGCTAGTCTTTTAGAAATGGATTAAGGTCTTACGCTAATATTTTTATAATACCATTAAGGGTTTTTTATTGGGTTCGAGAAATTAGCTTTTGAAATTTTTGAAGCTGGATTATGCTATATCATTTACTGGCTTGATGGGCTGCCAATTTTGTTTTTTCTAATTTTGTTGCAGTTCTTAAATCGCATTAGACGATACCTTGCTTTTAATAAGTAGCTTGTAATTGCTACTTAATTAAGCTTGATTTAATTTCCTGTTCGATTGTTTCATTCTGTTTCATCTAAAATTGCATTTGTTGGAATAATCCTGCGGTAAGCAAAGAATTGCTAATCCAGGTTAAATTTGACCATTGTGTAATTGTATACATTGTTTCGCTTTCTTTAAAACGCAAACACCTTTTTCATGTATAGTACATCAGCTCGTGTACGTCGGTATTATTTGATCGGAAAATTATTTGACAACCAGGGTGATATTAAAGAAGATAAATAAATTGTGAATCTGTAGGTTTTTTGAGTGGAAAAAACAAAAATGTTGCTAAAATCATCCGGTTTTTTGGCTAATTGCATTCATATTTCGATACATTTTCAAGATCAGAACGAATAAGGAATTAAAACGATGGTTACATTTGTACCAAGTATGGGAAAAACCAAAGGTTCGTCTTTTTGTGTCGAATGACAAAAATGCTGCTAAAATCCGGTTTTGGCTGTAATTGCACTCGCATTTGGGTGTAAGTGTATTTTCAAGATCAAAGCGAAAAAGGAATGAAAACAATGGTCAAATTTCCAACAAATCTGCAAAAAAGCAAAGGGTCTACACTGTATGCCTTGATTTTTTGTGGAAAAGCAAAAATCTTGATATAATCTTCTGGTTTTTGGCCGATTGCACTCGTTTGAATTCAGCGCCTCAAATACAGTGAAATACTAATTTAATTACGACCAATTCACAGCAAGTAATCAAGGCTAGGTTCCTTATATTATTTTTACTAAAATTATCTGAATTCATGTGACGTTTCTTTCAACATTAGTATTCGTGTAGTTGTATTATCGATCATCCTGTATAACTTAAACCTTACGTTTGACTGCAGTTAGTTTCCCAAAATCTCTTTCTCGTCCTGAACTTACAATATATGCGATTGGTTTCGACCATAACGACTTGACACGAATAAAAAAACCAATTATCAAAATTTTATGGGCGTGCTGTTCAATTGGATTTGGAAGATGTGTTATTTTGTTCAGCCCAGATTTGAATTGCACAAGTACTTAGTCTCGGTCTCTCGGATGCACAAATGACACGATTTTATTTCCTCTTCATTCTTCCAAAGTGGGTTTCTTCGGAACAAAACACGTTTTAATATGCTCGGCGCATGCGCTCTGTCAATTCAATTGCCCCATTCAACACAGAAGCGCGGAAATGTCATTCCATTTTTGTCAACTGCTTTCTGCGCAAAATGCACTTTCTTGGTGAAGACATTCTTCAGTGGCCTTGGAACACACTGCCTTTGTTTTTCCTTTCTTCTCTTCGAGAATTTTGCAAATGCAGCCATAACAACAAACATTTCGTGTAGGTCATTATCTGGCTTTCATTCGCCAGGCTCTGCCACTTTGCATATTTTGTGAATAGTTAATAACTTTCTTGGTGTAGTCTTTGTTGAAGTCTTGTTAAACGAGCAAAATACGATCCGGTTGCTAGGCGTACATGTTTATACCAGAATTAAGTGATTTTATAAACTTTCTTGAGAAATATTAATAATGACGTAAAAGGGGCGAAACTTTTATGAAACCTACTATATATGAAATATTAATAACGACGGAAATAGAGAGCGAAATGATTTCTATGAAAAACTATAATAATGTTAATAATTAAGGGAACACCAGTCAAAAATGTTCTTAAAATGATGACTGAAATATTAATAACGACGGAAATAGAGAGCGAAATGATTTCTATGAAAAACTATAAATAACAATAATGCATTTTAGATGCTTTCAAAAGACATTTTCTGAAATAGTAAAAATTATGAGGACGCCATAGGCAAAATTTGGAAAACTAAATCACAAATGTTGGATTTTACATTATGGATAGTAAAGTGTGAAATCCATCTGAATTAAAAATTATTCCATAATCTTAGTAATTAAAGAAATTAGATAAGTTAGTTAAATTAGAATGCTGAGAAAATATCAGCGATCATTGAATTCATGAGTATGAGAAATTTGTTTGAAACTAAACTAATAATAATGCATTTAGTGGACTTTGACCGACTTTCCATACGAAATTTTCATAACTATTATCAACGGAAATGCAATAAGCGTTTTTTTGTTGTTGTTGTTGTTTTCGACGGAAAATTAAACCATAACGCGTTATACATGTACATGTAGTCTAACGAGATGATATACTGTGGAGATTCTCGTAGGATTGGCGGTCTTAAAATCAGCTTAAAATTGATACAATATTGCCATTGTTGTACAATACATAAATACCGACCTTATAAGATTGGTTTCGTCCATAGTAGCTTACGTACATGAGATAAAATGATAGGAGATGAAGGTCAGCAATGTACTGTTCATCTTAAAGACATCATGATGACAATGTTGTCTCATATGATCCGCTAGTTCAATTAGCTGAACAAATATAATCACAACACGATTGATTGTATTACCTCGTACATGGACCTAATTATCCGAATTGATCGGGAAACGAAGTTTCTCGTGATTATCAGAAGAACTAGAGAAATGGAGGAAACGCCATCTTCCTGACTAGTATTCTTTATCTCAAAATGTTTATCTGAAATATAGCAATAAAATCCCTCTGGTTGGACACGTCGGACACCCCATTCTGATTTCACTTTTTTCTGCATCAGACGTGTTCCATAGGATTAAGATGAGGGGCAACCCCTTTAAGTGGAACACAAAACAGACAGAAATTGCTCATATTTGCAAAATCTCCTTTCCCAGTCCACACACCCATATGCAGAGAACCCCAGTCTTTTTTCGCCTTGTTCCTATAATACATTATTTGTTTATGCCACAGTAAACCACTAATCAAGTTTACTATAATTGCTGTACTTTCAGATAATGAAGTGCTGCGTTTTCATAATTTTTCAAATTTTTAAATAATGTAGTGCACTCTTGCATTGTTTTTTTTTTGGTTTTTTTCCATGCATTGCTGGGTGCCTATTTAAAGAACGCAGCAGTTTATTTTTTTTTAATTCATAAAGTGAAAATTTACTACCCAAAATGTATTAGCAAGATTCCAGACACGAGCATCCCTTCCAAAATGCAAGCTCAAGGATTTTTCTGGCCTTCGTACATGTATGCACTTTTTCCATAAATTTCCCCATTACTTTCGCTAATGTCTCACTAAAGCAAGCTCTAAGCAGTTATATGCATTATTTCTTGGCTTTTGTTTTGGCGCCAATTATCCTTTGCAGAATCGCATGCAGCAGAAATGTATAATGCAGAAGTTGCCTCCTAGACTGCTTCATTTATTAAAGATTCATTGGTGGTACAAGCACATGCATTGACAAAATGTACCAAAAGTGGGTTGCAGACTTGTTGAGGTTCACCCTTAATTCGACATTTGATCTAATAGGCCGTCTGAATACGAAAAATATAATAATCCAATATAATAATAATAATATCTAATTATATGCAGTGTCATTTTAACATTTAAACTGCGAAATTTTAGTTTATAATTGCCTTCTCTCATTGCGGAATTTTTGGATCCAAAAATAATATTCCTCTTGAATTTCATCGAAGACATGTCGCTAGGATTCTGCTAACTGATCGTGGAAAACTAAATCTGCTGACCTTTTGTGCCAAGAGACAGCTTTGCACGTCATGATTTATGTCCGGTTTCATGCATAGGCTTTTGTAAAGTTCTGTCGCAGCAAGATTATTTGCAACTGACCATTAATCTTAACAAATAATGGTTGGACATCAGTGGGTAATGGAGAAACCTGACGGAAATGGTATTCAAATCCAAGTTCCAAATAAAGATGAAATATAAAATTTATCCACAGCTGCTACATTGGAACGAGCTCAATGTTCCGTGGCGGTGAGAAATTGACCATCAACAGTTGCAAACATTGGTTTCACGCAATAGGAGATAAAATTTCCAACGTGCTATCCATGTAATGACCTTCACACGGTCACACCTATTTCATCGGAAACTTTAATATCTCACCCACTCCTATTCCAATCCCTAGATCCATTTCTATCGCGAATTTTGGAAATTAGCTCGATATACTGTACATGGTTTTATATTTTGATGTTGGTGTTTTTAATTGAATTTTGGAAATTAAGACGTATACTTTTTTCATCCTTTGATGTTGGAATTTTTAGTGTGAATTTTTGGAATTATGACGTTGGGATTTTTAGCATGGATTTTGGAAATTAGCTCGCTATACATTGTTTTATATCCTTTGATGCTTGGATTTTTAACATGAATTTTTGAACTTATGACGTTAGGATTTTTAGCTTGGATTTTAAAAATTATGACATACTTTTTTTTCATATATTGATGATGGGATTTTTAACGTGGATTTTGGAAATGATGAAGTTCACTTTTTTATCCATTGATTTTTGGATTTTTAGCGTGGATTTTAGAAATTAAGACCTGAACATCTTCGCCTTCATGCATAACGTGGGTTTGGGAAATTATGACTTCTACATCGTTTTCATCCAAAGATATTAGAATTTTTAGCGTGGGTTTTGGGAATTATGACGCATTCTATTTTAGCTTCTGTTGATTTTTGGATTTCTAGAGTGGATTTTGGAAATTGTCGTATTCAATTTTTTATCTATTGATTATGGTATTTCTTTCATGGATTTTGGATGAATACTTCCATGGAAATTGTTCTTAATATTCTGTTGTTATGCAAGGCATTTATTCGACTTTGTTAGCAATAATTTGACATCCATGCTGTTGGAATGTAAATTAATAAGCCGACATGTTGAGAAACGATCCTGTGGTTATTGACATGATAGCGTACTTTCGTTGTCACTGTATGCATAGCTGTTGTAAGAATCTTCCTAGAATTTAATTTCAGATAATAATTTGACATCCGTTGACATTCGTATACAGTATTATTAGCATAAAAATTGGTTCACACCTACCTACCGAACAGATGCAGTCACACAGTATTAAAATATGCATCTCGTGTATGATCTCGTATAGTAGAAAACCTGTAAATCTAATTAAGTCATAAAGATAGAAACGAATGAGCTAAATTTCTGGAGACTTTGAAACAAGCTATAATTAGTTTCTATTTGCACTATTTGCAAAAAAAGCATAATAAAAAGTACTTTCTACATTTTTATCAATGGATGGGCTTAGGAGAATAGAAAATGAATTCGAATTTCGTGTAATTTCCACCAGTAAATATTTATTCAGACAAATTGAAACTGCAGTCATCGCAGTAAAAGCAAAAAATGTCATGTGAATTATTCAAACAATTTAGCTTTAACTAGAAGAGTAGGAAAGTCCACTAGATTGGGTAATCATAAAAATAGGCAGAAATTATAGAAGAAATAATACATCCAAAGAACAACACTGTGTAACAATTTTTAACTTTTATTAGTGTCAAGGTACCGTTTTTTTCCATCAGAAAACATAAGGCTCATTATGATAAATGTTATCAAAGCTCTTCATGTCTATCTCCTTTATCCAGTCCAGCATTCCCAATGGGCAATGCGCAAACTGCTGGTGTTTCTGCTTCGATAACGTAGATGCATCTGTTAGGTTCACTGACTGTCAGCAGTTTAGTTTCAACTCCACAAGACAATCGCACCTGAAATGCACAACATCATGGATTGCTATGAATTATGAATCTTGACTTTTTTCTCTTGGAATTTGTAATAGCAATAGCGTAGCTTGCCTCTGTGTTACGAGCTGGTCCATTCCAGCAACTAAGACCATTGTTATATTTCATTCTGCTGTATTTATTGTTTTCAGGGCCTTCCCACTCGCCCCAACGCCTGTAAACAGAAAATTTGCTGTTCACTGAACTTCTCGTAAAACTATTTCGGCTCATGCGTGCAAATAGGCCAATGTTAAAAATATTCAAATAACCAACCAACACTTATTTCGTCAAACAAATTCGGCATAGCCTCACCCTAAATTAGTGTCTGCTCCCCCAGCTTTCGGCCTTTGTGTTACTTGGTCAAACATGCAGAGCTTGTATATGTATTCACGATCAGTGTACTCGAAACACTGCTTGTGAAGTGGTGCAAACTGGTCGTCCTCGCCGAAATCAATGCCCATGGTTTCCTTGAGTTCCCTGTTGTAAATTAACAAAAATATCAATTCATCAAGTTTAATCTTTATTTGCCAGGAGCTATTAATAAGGTCACTAACTACCTTATATCCCTATCCAGATCTAGAACTTTTTGATTGGCCTCGCTGAATTCTGAACGAGCAAAACTGGCAGCTGAAAAAAATTTTAAACTTTTTTAAATAATGGGAGCATGTACGTAGTAGAACGACCTGCACTATTTCTTAGTACAGGTTTTGGTGGTAATAAGTGGTCATTTGGTTATCTTCGGATCGTAATAACATACCGTCCACTAGCTTTTGGGTTTCTTCATCATACACGGGCTCAACCTTTTCATTGTTATCGGTTGTGCTATCGTCTTTTTCGGGCGCAACAGAGCTGTCTTCATTTTCAAGATCGTCGTCTTCATCGTCATCATCATATGGGCCTTCCTCTTCGGCCAACTAGTCGTGAATACAGGGCAGGATTGCAAGCATTAGCGAAAAACTGCACAAGTTGTTCAGAAAGATTTTCTAGAAGTGAGGAGGTCACCTCTGGTTTAAGTTCGGATTCACTGGCAGATTCCTCTTTTGGGACATCGGCAGTATCTTCATCAGCAGCTTCTGATTCTGGCCCTTTAAACTGAAAACAATTCCAAATTATTATGTACAGTTTTCAAAAATATGCACAAACTTCTTCAGGCTGTAAGCTAACCATTTTCAGCATTGAGTAATGAGGCTTCATGAGAATCCAACCCAAGTTCATAAAATCCTCCTTGGTGTACTCTTCTTTGTTGTTCAAAAAGAACTATCCCAAAAAATTTCAATTAACATTCTTTTTTCCCTTGTGTACAGGCATGTTGCAGTGTTGATGTTTATCTTATTTAGTTACCTTAGCTTCTTCTTCCGTGACGACGCCGTCCTTGTCGGAATCAAAAACCCATTTGGCTTGTATTTCATCTATGGTTATCCTAAAAATAAACGTTATTGAGAAATTTGATCACTGCTGAAAGGTCTCCTAAGTAACCACTTCGTTACCTGGAATCCTGGTTAGTGTCAATGTCCATGAATGCATCAAGTGCATCCAATTCATTATTTCTAGCCTTTTCTTTGTCCTCTTCAATGTTTTTTTGCTCTAGTTTTAAGCAATAACGGATGAGTTTTTAAGTAAAAGTCGTGCTGGCTCAAAAGATTATTAATTAACAAGCTTCACCTTCAGCTTCTGATTTATATTGTTGCAACGCAGCTGTTTCCAATTCCTCGGCTGACGTTTTTGCAGCTAGTTTTAAAATAAGTAAAATAGATTCAGTCTTCAAAATATGTAATTGGATTATAACATATTAAAACTGATTCGATACCTTCTTTTTCACTTCTGACTGCATCAGCTTCTTCTTTTTGCTTAGTTAATTCCTCCAGTTGTTGCTGAAGTGTGTAAATGATGTTATTGGAAATTGTCCTAGGAGGTGAACAGTTCCAAAGTAATAATAGATATTGCACACAAATACCTTTTTCTCATCAGCCTGTCGTTTTCCTTCCTTGCTCAATTCATTTCGAATTTGATATCCTTGCGTAACAACTTCAGCAAACTTTTGTGCCTCTTCCCGAGCTTTCTTGCCCAATTCCCTGTGAAGAACAAAAGATCAAATTAATCATTAAAAATGCACAGTCAGCCATGAAATATGAATGCATTGTTGATGCGATAATTTTTATGATATGGGAAGTGTACACTAAAGTAGAGTAGTTTGGTTCTTGTAATAGGTTAACTTACCGACAATTATTAATACACTGGGCAGAACTGACATATTCATCGCTTGCATCACAGCAATCTGGAAATTGATAAATGGCTTTAGATTTTCATATTTTAGTTCAATTTATTAATGTAACTTTCTTCTCTTACCACAGATGCCATCATTCACTCTCGACGATGGTATGTTTAACGGCTTGTGGCCAGCGTTTGTACAATGGAAAATACCATTCGGACAGGCGGGTGTACCTAATTGGATATTGGAAAGATAACGATGAAGATGTATAACAAAGCATAGCTAAGGTAAGCAAAAAAAACTTGCCTGGCTCGTCAGAACCGTCCTGGCAATCACAGTAATCGTCGTTCACGTGGTCAAATGGAATCATCAGGGAGCCATCCAAACATGTAAAATTTTTATTTGGCGTGTAAAATACATTCTCTGAAAATGAGAAAACCATTAGGTCAAATTGTGCCTTTCTGAATCTTCGTGGAAATAATGGCAAGTAATACAGACGCGTGAATATGTTAGAAAAAATGCATTGTTTTGAGATCAAAGTTCATTGCAAAGCCTGGTAAATAACATGTTATTTGTGGCAAAAGATAAACAGAGATTGAACCCTTTTGCGCATCAGCCATGCCATCGGTCATTTATTTATCTATGGCCATGCACAAACGTTCTTGTGCGACACCAACTATAGTTGGAACATATAGAGATGCCTAAATACAAGTCCAAGGTACTCAAAGTTCCATGTTACATAACTTGGAAAGGTACTAGTCATCTACATGTACACTTACTTGTGAGCGCAACCCCTCTTGGCTTATTCACTTCGACGGCTGAGCAAATTACAACAGTCGCCAGGAACGTAGAAAGGAATGTTGACCAACGATACATGATTAAATCTTACAGCAGCAAATTACTTGTTTTAATAAATAAAATTCGGAAACGATCAACTCAAACAGTCAGCTTTGAGCACACCTTTTGTCATAACGAAATAGCACACGACACGTACCCTAGCTGTATGGCACGCTCTCCCTACTTTATAACTTGCAATTGTACAGGGTGCGTCAGAAATCGTTGTATTCATACAGGGGTCGTAGAAGCTGGAGCAACCTTGAAAAGTCAGGAAAATTTCAAATTTTCATGCAAAAGTCAGGGAAATTTTCATGAAAACGTCTGGGAAATTTTAAATTTTCATGCAAAAGTCAGGGAAATTTGTATCAGCTATAATGTCAGTCTTAAATTGCAATAGTGTATGATTTAGAGGCACTCGATTGCCCTCTAATTCATAAAATTGGGCTATAGATTCTGTATTTTGAAATAGTCATATTTTATTTAACTATATGGACTGTTTTAACTTATATATTCACCATTATTTAAAGACCTTCCCTAAAAAGGACATGTATAATAGTTGCTGAAATATTACACAAATTTAGGCGCAAATCCAAAAAAAATAAGGCACCATAATTCCAATTCGGACACGTGGTAGCATGGTTTTTAATAGAAATTACATAGATTACGTGTTCCTTACTTAATCTATGCAAATTATAGTAGGCGATATTAATACATTGCTATTTCGAAAGAGTGATGAGGTTCAAAACGACACGTCGATCCACCAGAGGGCAGGGTGAAATTTAGCAGTCAATCTGATATGTACTATCATGGTACTAGATACAGTCATGCGGTAAAATTAGATTGATGATTGGAGAATGCACCATTAAGTTTTGCAACTTTAGAAGTACTAAATAAAATTACATGTATTAGTAATGGCTGTCTGGTAAATTTTGTTTCAGTTTGTTCTATAACAATTTTTGATAGTCGGGGAAATTTTTCAGAAAACCTGAAAAAATCAGAGAATTTGAAAATTTAATACTCATTTATAACCACTTTTAAATATACTGTCAAATATAAATGAAATTTAGCAAATGTAGGCCTGAATGTCAAATATATGGACCTTAATTATGCACAACTGCATACCGCCAGTAAATTGTATGCCAATTGAATGGGTAAATTTAAACGTTTATTAATACTTTTTCATAAAAAAACACAGGAAAACATGTGTAACACAGAGGCAGTTCACTTCGATAAAATTGGTCATCGTATAACTTGATTTAAAGCCGTTAGGCAACTCCAGGATCGGGTGCGCTGTCGTTTCTTCGGAAAATAATCCCACAACTGTAATTTGTCACTTCTCGTAATTGTGCCTGAAAGAAAAATCGCAATGAATGAACAATGCACGAGACGTCAAAAAATTTCGTTCAAAACTTGGGATACCCCAAAAATGATGCGCTGATGAGTTTACATCAATTTATTGTTGACAGTAGTCGAAATGCCTCTGCAAAGCATTTTTAGATTTTTAAAAAAAGTATTTGTTTGAAGCAAAGCCCATACATGTAATATTACACATTTATAATGCTCATGTTGATTTTTCACAAACATTTAAAATAGTAATGTTACACATTTAAAATTCCCATGTTGATTTTCCACAAACATTTAAACTAGTAATTTCGCATTTAATTTTAGCTTGTGATTTTTGGGATGAATACCTAAAACTGTTTGATCAGCATTGAATGCCATGTCTGCCACACCAGGAGTCTGACCCATGATATCACCCACTGAGAGGAGACCTGACATGTGGTATTTCCACACTTGAAGCGTCTTGGGAAATCCACAATGTCCTGACACCAACTCCCTAGTGCGTCCATTCCAGATCAGCTTATTGATCTGAAAAAAATCAGAAATAGCGGAGTAGTGAAATTATACCACTATCTAACGTTCGAGCTAACGATTTGATAACACCTTCGTTTTCGTAGTAACTTTGTTTATTTCATCTCCTGAATGTATATTCCAAATCGAAATTCGGCCTGATCTTGCTCCATCAGTCTGGCTGCTACCTGTTGCCAAACTGGAATACTTCCATGGGCACCAGGATACACTCTAAATTAATTTAGAAGTTAATTGGACATTACATTGTCTGTAAAGGAAATTTCAACATGGTGTCTGCAATGTCAGGAACAGGGTCTGGTAAACTCCATCAAATGGAATTACTACACAACTTACAATTTTCCTTTTGGTGTTAGTTTCGTGTTGAAAGTAACATTTTGGATCATTGGCCCTCCATACACCAAATCTGTTGTGAATTCCACCTGCAGCCAGGTATTGTCCATCAGGGGAGAAATGAACCTCGCTCAATCTTGTTTTATCTTCGAAAGCAGAAAACTGGCGAATTTGGGATGATGGAGAACGCAAATCAAAATGGCGGATGCACCCATCGCCATCTCCACTAAACCAATAAATTAGGCAGCAAATAAACTTTAGTTTTTGCACTTTACTTTACCAGTTGTTAAAACGAGATGCATTCTGGAGCCATCACATGGTCCGAATCACCAGACGCACGTACGTTTCGAATACAGGCCTATCTTTACGGGCCTCACGGCATCGAATGCATTTTTTCAACGTGTAAAGTTAGAAATTTCTCGGGAAGGAATGATCCATCAAACCGAAACTTACAATATAATAAAATGTTCCACGAATTTAAGTTGTGTGCCAAATTTCAGTCCTTTAGCACGTTGGTAAGTCGGTCAAAAATGATTTCACAAGAGTTGAAAACAGACAGAGATGAATTGTTGTAAAAAAAAGTAACTTTTCGAATTTTTGCAAACCTGACTGACCTGCAGAAAACGTTCGATTGTGGATTCCAAGCCAGGCAGTTGACCCTCGCACCATCGCAGGAGATTTCTCCAGTTTTTTTGAAGATGCGGGCATCGTATATCTGAAGGTGCACATGGACAACACTTAAGTCAATGTCAAATATTACATTGAGGAATGCGATTGCTTCAACTGACCTGAATGGCTCCTTTATTCGACCCAAGGGCTATTCGATTGCCTTCATCAAACCACAGAACCGAGGCGCAAAACTCGTTAATGATGCTGTGCTTGGTCACACATTTGTAGGTGTGTTCACGCCCGGGCTTGAATATCAGGACAAAAACACTTTTTCTCATGGTTAGCACAAACGAGTCCTCTAGTCCATATGCCATCAGATTCGTGCCTGTAAAAAAAATTTTGCATGCGAAATCCATATGAGGAATGAAGCTTTGTATGAATTAAATTAACTAACTCATTGGCTCATCCAATGGAACGCAAGGGGACACGTCAAAGATTTGCTCGGGTTTTTCTGGCAATTTTCGGTATAACAATCCATCCTGATGCAAGTCTGGAAATGCTCCAGAACCTCCAGCATCCCTATGATCTGTGCAGTGATGTTAATCATTTAAAGTACATGTACTTAACAATTTAACGCCAATAAAAGATCAAGCTACCCACTTTATGAATTGCATGACTACAAACGTTAATCTCAGTGTGACTTACCAGATCTGCTTTTATGGCTTTTAAATTCAAATAACTTGCTTTCGATTGGTTTGCCACACAGGTGATGCATCTTTTCCAGGTAAACAGCTCGATCCTTGTTGATCTTGTAAGGGCTCTTGCTCTCCTGCTGCAAGGAGGCCTCGCCCAACTGAGTATCGATCTTGTCGCATTTATGAGAGATCTTAAACTGCACCATTTCTCTGGCGAAATCGCTTTGCCTTTTTGGGATGAAACGATCGAAATGATCGCAACTGGCTGATCTTTGTGGTCTTCTATGTCTGGGTACACTCGAAGGTGATATGCAGGATAAAGGATTGGAGCTGAGGCTGTCGACTTGATTTTTGGTTTGTGGCGAACGAGCTGGTGAGGGAATTTCGCGCTGAGCATCTTTCTTCAGCGAAAGCAATCGGTCCATTTTTGACGTTAATAATAATGTTAAAGAGGAACGATGTTGGAAAGAAAATCAACTTTTACAATAGTTAACAGAGTCGTCCGTGACACATCTCAGCCGTACCTCCGGTGCATTCGCAAGGCTAACTATTGACGACCTTCGGGATGAGCTTAATTTTTAGCAATTGGGTTATGCAAATTATTATCCGGGTGTTTTATTACAGCGCCACTCTCCCCTTTTTTCTCAGTAATTGCTAAGAGAAATTTGGTTCAGCATTTGATATCGTCATTGCTTTTACGTAGGTAATTAATGCATGGGAAATAATCCCCGATATTCTTTTCCACTTTTACGACGATGTTTTAAAATATTTGTTTGTAACAACAACTGTTAACTAAAAATCGCGATAATTCATCGCTGCAAAAACGAATTTCCCGCCTGAGTTTTGTTTTCTCTTTCGCGGGGCATCATGGGAGCGTATCGTGGATCACGTGGTTTGGAGTGGTGGACCAGCCTGCCCTCTCCTGGAGACCTTGTCAATTAAACTCTGGACCGTGATTTTTTTTATTACAGTTTTATGACGGAGTTCTCCGTAAATGGCATCGTTTAGGAGGTTCTTGTGCAATTCTCAGACGAAAAGTATCTTTTTACTCCACAAGCATCAGTCTGGCATTCCGGTTTGTTTAATTTTTCTCCTTGTCATTTGCTAAAATCCAAATTGCTTTGGAAACTCCTATAGGCCTTCAGCCCCAGTCAGCTTTTTGATGCTGAACTTCGATCCCACGTACCTTGGGTCATTTTCTTTTCATTCCATTTATATCTTTAGTTTATTGGAGCTTATTTTTCAACAAGTGCCAGACGCAATGTCACGTTTTACGACTGTCCGAAAGAAGCGATTAAAGGTATTCCCAGTGGCTGTAAATTATTAGTTGGAGGTAAGTTGCAGCGTATATGTTTTCATGGATTGTAAAATTGCTAATTATCAGTGAGAAAACTGCGTTTTTATAAATGCCAATGAATTCCAGGGTTTGGATTATGTGGCATCCCCGAAAATCTCATCGGCGCGTTGGTCGAATCCCAAATAAACAATTTGACTGTGGTTAGCAACAATGCAGGTGTGGATAATTTTGGCCTTGGCCTACTTTTGGCCAATAAACAGGTAATTCGGCAACTTTCATTATCTGTAATTTAATGAACGCCAAATATAAATTGGGCTCTTTCGTAGTGCTGATGTTATCAGTGGATCCCCATTGATGAACGCTGTTATGCAAAGCAACAGTTCAATGTTATAGAGCTTTTATTTGGAATAAATTCATACAGAAAAGGCAAACTATTTGCGTGACAAACAAAAGCGGTACTGCCAGAAATGCTTCTTTGTTGAAAGACAATATTGTTATCTTGAGATCAAGCCAGCATTTTCAGGGTTGGATTTTATTTAATCCAGTAACCTTTCTTTCATTGATACTTGCAGATAAAACGGATGATTTCATCCTATGTGGGAGAGAATGCTGAGTTTGAGCGACAGTATCTCACTGGTGAATTGGAATTGGAATTAACGCCTCAGGTTCGGTCAAATTCTGTCCAGTTAAGGTTGACTGTAATTCAACCTGAAACTCACTTTTGAAAATGATAGGGAACTCTAGCTGAAAGGATACGTGCTGGAGGAGCTGGAATTCCAGCGTTTTTTACTCCCACTGCCTTTGGAACTTTGGTTCACGAAGGTGGTGCCCCAATCAAGTATGGTGCAGACAAGAAAGTTGTCATCGCAAGCGAGTCACGAGAGTCTCGCATGTTCAATGGTCGTGATTACATCATGGAAGAAGCCATTACGGGCGATTATGCCATTGTCAAAGCTTGGAAAGCAGATAGAGCAGGGAATCTTATATTCAGGTAAAAGTACAATCAAGTATAGTGGATTTTCGCCAACGTTACTACGTCTTTTGACTCGCAAACAATTCTTTTCCAGATGTCATTAATATTATGTTTTATGAGAAAGGGTATTGCAATTAAAAATTACATCAGCTTACCTTAATCACCTATTGAGCAAAGAAAAATTCTTATCAATGTTGTTAGTTCTATATTGGAACTGAATTTTTCATTTTATTTCAATTTTAATGTTTTAGGAAAGCAGCTCGCAACTTTAATCCAGCGATGTGCAAAGCAGCCAAAGTCACAATTGCTGAGGTTTGTAGCTTTCAAATTCTCGGTGCTAGCAATATTCTGTAGTACGTATGCATGTAGCATTCAAGAATATTCCATGTAATTTAACGTTCAATATTACTTAGGTTGAAGAAATTGTGGATGTTGGTACAATTCCTCCAGAGGACGTTCAAATTCCAAACATTTTCGTTCACCGCATAATTCAAGGAGCAAAATACGAAAAAAGAATTGAGGTGAGATCTACTGCAAGTTTTTCTGCTCATTACTTTTAGTTGTTTTCAACAACAATATTTCTTTAAAATTTAGAAATTGACGTTGAAAAAATCTGAATCAAGATCTCAGCCCAAAAGTCCAGCTGCTGCTATGAGGGAACGAATTATAAGACGTGCTGCTTTGGAGTTCAAAGATGGGATGTATGGTATCCTTTGAAAGTGATTTTTAAATCAAATTGCATATTTTCAAGGATGATTCTAGTTTTTTTTGTTTAAGTATTTTACTTGACCGTTGATTAGCTAATTTGGGAATTGGCATACCGATGCTAGCCAGTAATTACATCCCCAAGGGAATCACTGTGCACCTCCAGAGTGAAAATGGAATTTTAGGACTGGTAAGGATTTCGTTTGTTTTATCCTAAGTTGTCCTGATAAACAGTGTCGTTAACAAAGATATTCTCCATAGGGTCCATTCCCAGAAGAAAGCCACGTTGATCCCGATCTTATTAATGCTGGTAAGGAAACGGTTACCATTCTGCCAGGGGCTTCCTATTTTTCGAGTGATGATTCATTCGCAATGATAAGAGGGTAAGCAAGCTTGGTTTTCATTTTTAAGTTTTGCTCCTGTAGGCCTGCCCATTCAAGAGCAGGTTCCAATCTAATTTTCAGTGGACATATCAATCTTACAATGTTGGGTGCCATGGAAGTGTCCCAGTATGGAGATCTGGCTAATTGGATGATTCCAGTGAGTGATTTAAAAAATCGTTGATGTGTTTCTAGGCGCAAATTTGTATCAAACTGAAAGTTCACGAAGGTTTGTAAAATTTATTTAGTGACATAATGCTAATTTTAGGGCAAATTAGTCAAAGGGATGGGTGGAGCTATGGATCTAGTTGCTGCTCATGGCACAAAGGTTGTCGTGACTATGGAACATGCTGCTAAAGTAATTTTTAAGCTAAAATTCCCACCTTTTTCTGGTGACGTTAATTGTCACTGATATTGACATGAATGTGGGTATTATTTTGACTCTTTTCCCCTTAGGATGGTTCACCCAAAATTCTCGAGTCATGTTCCTTACCACTTACCGGAAAATCTTGCGTAGATTTAATAATCACTGAAAAGGTATGTTGTTTGCAGTTACAGGCATTAGTTATATTGTTTAGTATCTGAAAGGTCTCATATCGATCTCGCAGGCAGTTTTTGAGGTGGATAAGGAAGAGGGTCTTACTTTGACGGAAGTTGCCGAGGGTCTAACGATAGAAGATATAGTTGAAACTACTGGGTGCCAGTTTAAAGTAAGACGCCATACATTCATTCTTAAACCAACTGGCTTGTATATCAATGCTTAATATTGACCAAAAAATCCATTATATTAGGTTTCACCAGAGATGAAGCCAATGGCACAAGTTGCTGCTTGAATAGGACAGCTATTATAGTAGCTAATATATCGTCAAAGATATCTTCATTTCTACATAAAGACACAAATGTCGTCCCAATTTGTGTAGCTTGTAATCGTGGCTCATCATAATTGGGACCTGCTAACTTAATTTTTTGGTAGACTTACAAACACATTCAACCGAAGAAATGCTTCCATGACTGGGCTCGATGAGATTTACCAAAGAAATTCATAATGAAACTTGCTACTTCAGCTAAGATTTTTAGTTTTGATATATTCCAGTCAACTGAAATTCATTAATTAAAATCCATGGTTTTGATTGAAATTGCCCTTGTGATTGTTTGTGTTCACGCTCATGCTGCATTTGGACAAAACCAGTTACAATGAAGATCAAGGGATGTGGGAAGTTAATTCGAAAATAAGATGCAAGTGTGAATGTAGTTACAAAATACATTTACACTGCATTTTTTATGAATTTTTTTTCAGTTGCAAGTGCTGACTGAATCGATTGACCAAACTCCAAAAATCCGTTACTCGTAATCACTATCACCTTACCTCTTTGTTTGTAATGTTGGCAAAGTCTGATGTCGAAAAGTTTGTTTATTTTGGCGCGCTCCTACATTTGATAGCACAGACATCGGTGAATTTTTTTCCAGCCTGACGCCCCTTTTAATACCATAATAGCCTTGGCAATGTGATATTCTCATGGTAGTGCGAAATT
This sequence comes from Kryphioiulus occultus, assembly GCA_034687865.1. Taxonomy (NCBI): domain Eukaryota; kingdom Metazoa; phylum Arthropoda; class Diplopoda; order Julida; family Julidae; genus Kryphioiulus; species Kryphioiulus occultus. The sequence continues at coordinate 27,065 of JAQGAF010000249.1, forward strand.
TAACACCACTTCATAATCGCATTATTGGTGAGGATATCCGAGGACAAACAAATGGCGTCCCACGATACCATGGAAATCAAAGTTGCCATTGTGACAGGTGGATCAAGGGGCATTGGGGAGGGATGTGTACGTTTATTTGGTAAGCCGTATATTGCGATTCTAAATTTGACCAAAATTGTTTCTTATAATTGTAAACTGACTATTTTTGCCACGTCTTCAGCTAGTAGCAACATTGCAGTTGCATTTTGTGCACCAGAAGGTAAGCAAGTGCTTATTTTTATTTTAACTTTATTAGTAAATTTGATGTATTTTTCGATTGCTTTTGTTGAATCAGGGTACCCTCAGACCTGGAAAAGTCAGGGAAATTCAAACGGCCTAGAAAAGTCAGGGAAAATTGATTTACTTTTAAAAGTCAGGAAAATTCAACAAATCAGTAGCAGATTTCGCATAAATAGTTATTGGTTACACAAAAATCAAGTGATGGCAAGAAATTCTGCAGAAGAAATTAAGAAAACTAATCTAAATTTGCTGTTTCCTTGTGAAAATTTGTGTTCTATCTCCTGTTTATATAATAATAAGCAATTAACATAGTATTCCTTACATTGGCATGTCATATTTTTGTATTTTCAAAGGCTAGAATGGTCAGGGAAATTTGTTTTAAAACCTGGAAAAGTCGGAGAAATTATAAATGTCATCTCTGGGGGAATCCTGTGAATTTAACTTAATTTAAATTGTGATTTCGAAACAGCGAACAAATATGAAGGGGAGAAGTTAGAGCAAGAAGTAAATGCACTTTATCCAAACAGGAAGTGTGCCTTTGTGCCTTGTGATGTCACACGTGAAGCGGAAGTGATTGTAAGTCATTTGTGGTTTTAAATTCATGACTTGAATCTCAAAAGGTTGCTGACTTATAATGATGAAATTTTAATTTTATTAGAATTTAATCGACGAAACATTCAAGATATTTGGGCGAATTGATTATTTGATTAATTGTGCTGGATGGCGTATGTTAATTTTATTATTATTATTAGTATTATTGTGGCGAAATCCAAAACTGCCCCAAAATTTTTGGGTGTGTGTATGGTTGGGAATTTTTTATGAAAATAAAAATTAAAACTTTTAGGCGTAAAAAAACAAGGTAATATTGGATTACTTTGCGTTTTTATATTTTTATGACATTCAAATTTTTGCTGAAGTCAAAAATTTCTAAGCAATATTCGCATACGTACATGAATATTGGTGAAAAAATATTTTGTCTAATCATTGAACTATCTGATAACAGATCCCCCTCCTACGCTAATTGATGAATTTACATCGGAAGAATTTGTCGATCTTTTCAATGTGAATGTACTGGGCAGTTTTATGACATGCAAGGTAAAATAATTCCTAGCTAGTATACAGAGTATAAATGTTATATGTCAAGCTGATGTTGTCCAAAAATTGCGTGGTTTAGCTTTACTCGTATTTGAATAACCCACCTAACTTTATTTAAAGATGAACAGATCCGAGTAATTGCATTTGCGTGCACACTCAATTATCCTGCCCCAGATTCTAAAATTAACCAAATGCAAAACTGCAGTATGTGACAAATGTACAGCTGTTGTTTAATAAGAATACTGCTTTTATACAAAAATAATTTTAGTATGCGCTGCCTCACATAAGAAAAACCAAGGGCTCCATCGTCAATGTAAGCAGTGTGGTGGGGGTCATGGGTCAAAGGGAAGCTGTGACGTACGTGGCCACTAAAGGGGCAGTCATAGCAATGACCAAAGCCATGGCCATTGACGAGGCGCTACATGATGTCAGAGTCAACTGGTGAGAATAACTATTTTACTTATAGAGGGCAACTTTATGAGTCATAAGTGCTTAGAACCTTGAAAGTTTTCATGGGAGTAGCCTACTCAGCTAGTTAATAAATAAAAATAAAAATATAAAACTTATAAAAAAATAAATGACAATTTGCAATGACATTAAAAAGGAAAAATATGACAAATTAATGTTTGTCAGTAAAAAGTTAATGAGAATTCTTTCACGTTTTAGTGTTTCTCCAGGGAATATTGATACTCCGTTGCTAACATCTTTCGTATCCACATCTGAAGATCCCCAAGGGGCGCTCTCAACATTATGCAAAACATCAGTACGAAAATTAATCAAATATCAAATTTCAAAATCATGTGGTTATGAGATTAATTATTAATTCTTATGCAGATAATACCACGTTTGGGAAAACCAGAAGAAATGGCCAAAGTTTGCCTGTTTTTGGTCAGAGATGCTTCTTTTGTCACTGGACACAACTTGATGGCAACAGGTGGAGCTGAATTGGGGTATGGCATCAAAATGTAACAATTTTCGACAATTTTGTAAACTGTATGGCGCATATTTTGGAAAAGCAACAACAAAAAAACTCGCTATTTTATTTTTTACGAGGATTTTCTTCTTTGTGGCGATAGTTAATTTATTCGGGCAAAACGCACGATTATTTCAAGAACATTTTCAGTTTTTTTAGTTAATAAATACAAATATAATAAAAATGCAAAAAGCGAACTTTCTCTTGGCAGCGACCATGGTCTGCCAGACAGCAGAGATTGCGTGACCAAATTACAAATGTCATTCACATTTGAAAGGAATTTCTGGGCTTATTTGCGTGTTGACAAAGTGTGAAATTGTGCCAATTTTGGGGGTCTGTTTTAGAATGAGGAACTGAAGATGTGCGTCAAATTAGCGCCATCTTGAATTCGAGGAATGGTCATTATTTTGATATACGCGCGTGTGCATGTAACACGCCGTAGTGCCACCTTGCGGCTAATTTGAGCAACAGCTAAGGTGCATTACCATGTTTGCTCTTCTTGCCAAATCTTTGTGACCTATTTTCATTCGCTCATGAGGACGACTGTAAGGATTCAATTAAATCAAAATCCAATGCGAAGACTATAGACACTGGTGTTCATAAACCGTGAATTATCAGCTGTGATCGTTTTTAATTGAATGCACTCTCTCCATGGGAGCAATAAGTCCGCCTTATTAAACAAACTGAATTGAAAGAATGGGTGGAGCACACATTGCATAAAGACAATTTCACGGCTGATAACAATCGAATCGAGTTCAAACGGAATCGCTCGCGAGGAAGTGACTAGAAAAACAATATACTTTCGATTTATGATGTAATTGAAATCCACAATTGATGACCCTGATTCAGGTTTGCAATTAGCCGCCCCGATGACGATGTTTATATAATAGGTTTGCCACATGAATAGGATCACTTGACCACTATATACTGCTGGATGCAATTTTGTGTAATACAAATCTGGTATTTTCAAATTGAAAACAAACTTCTCATATTATCTTAATTTTAATTTTTTTTCAAAACGATAGCTGCTTTTTTATCGGCTTTCAATAACGACATCGTGTTTCTCAAGTCAGTTTCAGCATCTACATGTATAGATTTTATAGCTTCTCATTTATACGCCAAGCATCTTGATTTTCATTTTTTTTTCAAATAAGCTAAAGTAGCATGTTTAAAAATTTGAAAAAATCTGCAATTTTTTTTAATGTGCAGCATATGTGAAAATTTGAAATAAATGGAAAATTAAGATGATAGGCCTATAAATGAGAAGTTAAAATGTTGTAAAATTCTATGAAAAGCAATGACATTTCTAACATTTGATTCTGCAGAGGTGTTTATTTTTATTTTCTGCAGTTATTACTAAAATTAACTTTTTCTGCCTTGGGAAGGTTGAGCTTGGAAGTTTTTGCAGTTACAGTTATTGCTAGTAGAACCTGTCCAAACAAATACTGCCTAAAGTAATACTCGCTCGAAACTAATTTCATGTGTCGGGCCCGATGTGGGACCCGTGTTAACTCTAATAAACCTAATGACCTGATATTTATTAGTGCAGTGTTTTGCAATGCAGTTGTGCGAAGTTTGGCATTGCAGAAAATTTGGCAAAATATCAAACGCAGAGGAAAAAATACCAAAGTGACTTCCTATAAATACACGTATTAACAAAATTGTAAAGCAGTTTCCAAGTGGCACCACCACAGACTAATATTCAGCACCGGTTCTAAAGATATTAGTTTAGACAGGTTCAACTTTTAACAACTTTACCAAATGAGGCGTGAATCGAATTATAGACAGTAAAACAAAATTAATTGTTTGTAAGCTAAGAACCACATAGTGGTAGCTCACACTACCCACAAGTTACCATAGCTAAATCTATTTAAAGAAAGTTAAAATTTGATTTGAGTTTGTGCTAATTGTGACATTTTCTTATCTGCTGTATGCAGCCATAAATAAATATGGCAGCATTTGTGCCTTTCTAATCAATCCGTTATCGTAAGGTGTCTGGCCTGGTTGCAGCATGCCAGCCATTTTTCATTAATACTTAATTAGCGCACTTTTATATTTATGGAGCTTCGTTTATCGCGCACTGATTGTTGCGATACTCGTCAAGAATGAGGACAAATCGGGTGTTTTCGCCCCCCAGTGCCATTTTTCATCTTCTTCGAACAATGTGACATTTTTTGGAATTGAATTAATTATTAGTGAAATTAATTAGACAATAAACGGTTCTGGGAAAACGGTGGTAGCATATGGTGGTCACCGTGCCAGATTCAAATATGCAGCCAAAAGGAAACCCAATAATTATCGTGGCACAATAGGCTTTAAGACGGGATGATTTACCTAGTTTTCATTTTGAAAATACATGACAAAAAGCTACTTCTTGTTAGCATAACATCTTATTATGCGAAAAAAGGATAATAAGGCGAGCTAAAATGGCAACATGCAAAATAAAATAAGAAAAGCAAAAATGCTTGTTATTTAAGTTTATGAAAGGAACCTTATAATCGTGTGGTTTAACTTAAAATCCATGGCTAATACATGTACCCGTTTCTGAATTTATTTCAAAAACTTCTGCTCAATCCCAAACGCTGAAATGGCAGGTTGAAATTCATGACGTTATAGCACGAATGGTTCCACTATACCAGGTGGAACAAAGTATCCACACAGAGGTCATACATTTGCAATTCTATTATTGCACTTGAATCCAAAGTAACAATTAATTGGCTATGTATGGGTGGGGGGACACATTTTAATAACTATAGAGCCCAAACCATAGGGTATTAGGCCCTAGACTCCAAAGGACCATTTTGTCCCTAACCTTTTCATGTGCATCCTACGTTTTTGTAAGAAAATATTTTTTATTGGAATGTCTTTAATTTTATCACATTTTGGCAATTTTACTTCTTTGGTCCTTAGTGTAGGGCCAAAATGGTTCTTTGGATTCTAGGACCTAATGCTCTTTGGTTTGGGCTCTAGTTAATATTCATAACAATTGTCCCCTACACCTACATTGCCAATTATACTTCATTTGGATCGAAGTGCCATATGCCCTTTGATCTGGGCTCTAGTTGTCATTAATAACAATTGCCTCCGTATATGGAAACTTTTTTTCCAATATGTATATTTGTGTTCATAGTACATCTAGTTTGAAATAATTCATTGAACATGAGGCCACAAACTGGGAATACCTATTATTTCGTCGGAATACATACAGTATACTTTTAAAAACCTTTATAAATTAATCAGAGTACAATTTATTGTTATTTTTAAATTTTTCTTCCATTCCTCCATCAAAGTGATTGTTTTTAAAAAGTTGTTTGTCAAAAAAACCGATTCCAGTCCAACGACATGTTGCTAGTTGGTGACTTTCTTTTAAAAATATCATCTAATTTGAACATCATTAATTGAACAATATTGGTAAGAAAAATCATTCCTACCAATAGTGTTTAATTTTTAACCGATATTTTTTGGCAAATGGAAGCTACAGTATAAGGAATGCTTTCTTGCCGACTGATAGTTCTGTCGAAGCAAAAACAACCTCTACAGTTATGTCCATGTTTTTAGTCAAATTAAGACAGGTAATTGTAAATCGTGAATTATGTAAAGGTCATGTTAAAAAATGTTTTTGGATACGCTTGAGAAAGTTTTTTTTAAACTATGGTTCGAAAATAAAATATTTAAATCAAATTTTCTGTTATTATATTTACGTTCATGATATTACTTCTGTTTGCTGTTGCAAAATTATTTCCAAATTAAACTCCATTTCCCGCCCTTCCCATTCCCAATTGCCTACATGAAGCGATACAAATTACTTGGCATAAATAATTCGCATTCCTCACTCATGACATGAACGTACGCTGTAATTTCTGAAACTGAAATGCAATAGCGCATCTGATATAACTTCGTCTTCAAAGTTATCCTATCGGATCGAAATTATAGAAAAGTGAATGTGAGAGAAATTGCAGACGTTAGGTAAGCAAGGGCTGATCCAATGACTATTTTCCGCTCTAGAAAGCTGGAACCCATTGATGGTTGAATGGGAGGATGTAATCCCACCCAGCTGCCAATGATTAAATAATCCAGGACATATCCTGTGATTTTCTTATGCCACATTTCTTTGTCAACATTCAAGATTGAACTTGTTTATTGCTGCTGCCATTAGGCCTCAGAGCAATCCTATCGCCCCTAGGAATGGGTACAAACTTGGCAACCAATGGTGAGTCGCCCCCCAACGTCATTGTCATGGAGACGACCAAACAATAAATGTCCAGTGTTTCGGACATTTCATTTCATATTTTAATGATCTCGACTACTGAAACACACGCATGCACGCGATTAAGGACTCCTATACATGGTGGATGCAAAGTTGCTCCCCTCCGAAAAGTTTGCTTATGCATTGGACTTACACGACATAGCAAGTGCACTTAATTTGTCGACCATTTTAAGTATTTTTACAGCTTTGGAAGACTGTATCCGTTTTGTTCCCTGTAGTGCCATAGAATAAGGTAAGAATGAATTGTTTTTATTTTATCAATGAAAACTTACATGTATACAGAAACATGATGAACTGCTATTATGTTCATATCCTGAATTTACGCTGAAATATTTTCGAAAATGCATTATACCTTGAAGTACAACCTCAGTATTTAATTGCAAATATATTTCGTAATGAATTAAAACATCCATGCATTGAGTGAATCCATTCATTGAGTGAATTTAAATTCAATACAAAATGCTCGCAGAAATAATGCTGTCTATGTAATTTTAAAAACCATTATTGCACATCATTCGTCATCTTGCGGAAGTGCTTAATTGACACAACTGTTTAATGGACACTAGAGCAGAAGTAATGCTTATGAACATTTTTCATAATTTTTCTATTACTGCATTCATTACTTGCTGCACGAGATACATGTATAAATATACCTAAGTATCAAAAAATTTACTCTGGGACATTCAAATATTATATTTTTCACGATTTCCATCATTTGTCATCATTTCCAGACCCCACTCCTAAATGATGACGTACAATTTTTATAAAAAATTAGACCAGAAATGATGAATTTCAACCAATAAAAGTAATGATCGAGCAAATCATGTGAAAAAACTTCGAACCACACGGTTGACCTCATCGACAAATGATTACATGATATTTCAACGTCCTCTATAGTTAATGGTGAAAAATAAGAAAATAAGCCTTAAATTGGGTTTCAACCATTTTATTATTATTATTATTATTTATGGATTATTTCTGGATTGGAAAATTAATCAATATACCCGAATTTCTGCGATTAAATGCTAATTGGCAATTATCTTGCACATTCCATCAACAACCATTTTTGACGCAAGTTGTATTTATATTTGCATTATGATAATTGGCCAATTTACTGTTTACTTCATTTTGCTCGTTCAGTATAAATTCCGTGCAAAACTCAACTTAGCCACCGTTAATCATTAAACAGGAAGCATTTGGGGTTCATGCCAACTGTATACATGTAGATTGCACTCAAATAATTCGATTCTGCTTATTCATATTAAAATTCAAGTGGAGATCCGTATTTTCGAATCATCCATTTTTCTGTGTGAATGAAAGTTAACTCGTTAAGTTTCCTTAGATTTGGGGGAAAAAGATAGTGTACCAATTTTTTTTAATTTTCGTTTTGAAAATATGATCCCATTGCATGCGTCCTTTTTGCAACATTCCGTGCTTGAAATTAATAACATAGAAATTATAATGTATTCAAAATTATTGCAGTTTTCCTTTTAATAAAGTAGGCATAATTATTGAAACTAAATCAACATTGCGTTGACACATATTTAATGCAATGACGGGGTGATGTTTTGTAACATTGCCGCTTTCAAATGTATTATTTTATCACGCACATTTCTTTTTGCTGTGATTTAATTGAGGTGTCACCTGTTTTGACTTAGGAATCAATATTTTGATTTGCAAAGACGGATTGTTGCAAAAAAAAATTCATATAAGTGCCGCGTTGTTTGTCACACTTTGAAATCCTTTATACGGTGGGTCATTGCTCCCGGGGGTGATGTATGGTTGACAAACAGTCAAAATTTGACCATTAACAGTCACTGTTCAACGAATAGTTGATCAACTATGGTTCCATGGTGAATATTACCTGGAAAACTAAGGGAATTTTGAATTGCAACCTAGAATTATTCAGTATCAAAAATGTATTTTGTGTTTCTTCGCTAACTATAATTGTGGTAAATCGAGGAAAAATGATTAGTCTGAAAATCAATTCTTCCATTCCCCTAAAATTCAGCATCTTATTAAGTTTTATCTAAAAATGTTGGCCTGCAGATCTAATAAATTAATCTTACTTTGTACTTTATTGGTGATTTAGTTTTAAAATTTTAAAATTGCCCTCAGTGTTGCCTTTGTTACTAATATTTCTGTAAAACGTTGTCAAAAGATTACACCTAATACCCGTTATTTCTGGTAATTTTTTATTCAAGTTTTTTTTCTATTGAGTTAATGTCTGTCAATAATGGTCTAGCACTGAATTATTGGTGATCTAGATTTTATAAAAAATCCCCCATCGATTTCTTTCATTATTATTATTTACAGCAAAAAAAGCTATTTTAAAGGAAAATATGCCTAAAATCTATTATTTCTGATAGTTTTTCGAAGAAATGTTACTAAAATCCATCATTAGGATATCTTTGTTTGGTAATGTTGAGTTTTACCATTGTGCAATGTTAAAAAGGTTGACCTTTACCATTTGAGATCTAATTTTTTTCCGTCTATTATTATTATTACTACTAAATATTATTTATAATATAATTGTAGTAAACATCTATTAATTAAAACATATTTTGGTCCACACCTGGAAAAATTACATTATGTCCCTGAAAAACCTGGAAAACTCAGTAAATTTCGTTTACAGAAATTTGTAGTCCCCATGTGTAGCTCGATCAAAAAGATTGGTTTTTATTGTTACAATAAACAACACAACGTTTCGGAAAATTAATTCCTTCTTCAGGTGTATCTACATTAAATGCAAAACACTATCAACAATAGTTGTAGGTATAAGTCAACTGAAGGAAGTATTTTTACATTTTTCCGAAACGTTGTGTTATTTATTTTAATAATAAAAGATACCTTTTTTGATCGAGCTAAATTCACTTCACTTTCTATTATCACCGATCACTGCGATGTCTATCAACCATGGTTTCAAGTCTGACGAAAGCGTGTTTTTAAGTTTCAACTCGCCTTCAACGGAAACTTGAACGACAAAAGTTGAATCATTAGAGCGTGGCAGAAATAGTCATTTGAACGTTTTTTCTATTGATTATTTAAAAAACGTGATATTTATGTAGTCAAATCAACGCCAAACTTCTAAAGCATTCATGTAAAATCTTCCATTGATTATATGAAGTGATTCTATGCCAGTGGTCAAATAATTGGAATGACTTTCCCCATGTGTATACCGCTAAAGAGCTACCTAAAATTGCAACCAGCTACTGTATACCTGAATCGCTAATTAACTTCCAAGCTTCTAATTGAAAAATCAATGTTCATCTATAGTAGGCTATTCGGGCTGGTGACTAAGTGGCCGATTGAAGCTGTGCACAAACAGCGATAAAAGGTCACCACCCTCGCTTATATAAATTCATGTATTATTGACTAGCCTTCGCTCCCATTAGTTTAGTTTTGTCTAAGCTCTCTTGTTTTGGATGAAAAATAGACCCAAAACTCGTTTGTAATGTACGTCCAAAGATGCCAGAGATAGTGGCTGCAATTACCGCATATTCACCTCCATTAAAACCGTATCAGTGGGTTGGAATCAAATCTAGCTTCCGGATTTTTAATATTAAAATCTACTGATGTGTCCTACTGATGTGCGAGCACGCAACTTTGCGAAAAGGGTGGTCCGAAAACTAACACCGTGAATTTATCCACTTTTCTTATGTACATGCGCTGTGTATATTAATTTTTTTAATCTATGCGAAAAACTTTTTCACGAAGTTCTCAACAGTTCGAAATGTAGATAATGTTGAATTTAATTTTTTGTGATACAGTGTATTTAACTTATCTTGGAATTCTCGAACGAGTTACATTATACGTCCAATCGGCACTGAATATTACTTTAGAGAGGTTATTAGTTTGGAGAGATTGGGGCAGGACCAATCACTTGGGAACAGCTTTTATTAGTAAACATGACGCCCAGGAAACTTAGACAATCGTCAAACTTTCTACATATATTTATATACTGGAAGTCGCTATGATATTTTGCCTCTCTGTGTTTGATATTTATCTGCCAAGTTATCTGTATTACAAACTGTAGTATTAAGCAGAATAACCAGTATAAAGAGAGGAAATTAGTATATTTCTACAATATTAATCAGTATAATTCTCTGTATTTTGCTTATATTTGCAACAAATCCCAAAAATAGCACAGTTTGAACTAATAGTTCAGAAATGAAAACAATTAGCAGTTTGAACTGTATTAGGTGGTATATATGAAATTAGTTGAGACAGGCAGGTTTCTACTGTATTTGGTGCAAATTTGCAACAAAACCAAGAAAACGTTTTAGCATAGTGAACATATTTCAGTTGCATCAATAAGTTTTGCTCATTTCTTTTCAAATCTGTTTCACAAATATCTTCAAGTCAGTTCTTTGATCTTATTTGCGAAACAATGCAATTGTTATCTGGGATATGAGATCCTCAAAAATGTCGTTTGTCCTGGTTGAACCCCCAACATGAAAACAATCGCTAAACAATTACTTAACAATGGTGGTGTAATATTCACAATTTTGTAATTCAAGCCATTGTCGCTTCTGGTGTTCGGATGATACCTTTAAAATACTTAATAAACAGCTCCAATAAATTCCGGTCATAAAATTCAATTAAGTCGCATGACAAGAAATTTCCAGCTGATGTGCAGCTTTTAAGGTAGGCTTGTAGCAGCACTTCAAAGTGTTTTAATCACATGGTTTATCTTTTTAATTGATAAAAGTTTGCTTTATTAACTTAAGTTTAAAAAAAAGCAGACATAATATTTCGATATTTTTGTTTACATGTGAGTAGGCAAGCAAAAGGCAACGGATCATAAACTTTTAATTAATTTCAAACATGTTCCTTGTGTCGTTTTAGCGACACAAAGTATTTCGTGCAGAATCCTAACATGCGTTCAAAATTTAAATGTATTTATTATTACAAAAATTTACCTTTCTATAAACTTGTTTGGTTTCGTATCTGTCTGTAACAGACCTTTTCGAAGTAATTTAATATTGGGTTCCACGTCGAGACAGGTGCCAGACATTAGTTTAGACTGATTCTACCGTATTTTGCTCAAATAATATCAAAACATTAGCACAGTTTGAACTATACTTGGTTTCGTTGCAAATTTGAGCAAAATACAATAGAATCAGTCTTCACTCATTTCCTCTCTAAACTAATATCTGGCCCTTAGCTGTCTCGAAGTGGAACCCAGGTTCAATGACTTCGTAAAGGTCCGTTACAGACGGATGAAACCATCCAAGTTAATAGAAAGGTCAAGTACAGGTTCTATAGTCACTGTACATGTATATTGTTCAAATTTGCAATAAAACCAAGAAAATCAATAAGTTTTGGTCATTTTTTTCAAAATGTTTCACAAATTTCTTAAACTCAGTTATTTGATCTTAGTTGCGAAACAATGTAATTGTTATTTCGGATATGAGATCCTCAAAAATGTCATTTGTCCCGGATGGAATCAATGTTTAGATCATGTTATTAGCGTTTCCAATTTACCTGTGAGTAGGCAAGCATAAGGCAACGACTCATAAGCTTTTAATTAATTCCAAACATGTTCCTTGTGTCTCTCTATGGTATAGCGACACAAAATATTTCGTGCAGTATATTGATAATGGAATTGAAGTATCTTATCATGCGACCAAGTATCCTATCATGTGTGGAGAAAAATAAATTTTGCTTTTAAAATTGAAAATTTTGTAGCGAAAAAGGTAACCAAATACACACTTTAAGGCAACGACTCATAAGCTTTCAATTAATTCCAAACATGTTACTTGCTTCGTTCAATATAGACTCATGGATGGTTGTCGCTCACTTCACGTGTTTATTGCCAATCGATGGTAAACGTACGAAAAATACATTCGATAAAATGGACCTATTTTTCAAATCTAGTATTCGAAACGTACTTGCGTCTGGCAAATAGCCTCGCTTTATAGCCCAGAATGCACATCTTCCCTATTTTCTTTCCTATTCACAACTTCCCCACCATTACTGGCAAAAACGTTTCTTTTTATTATTATCACTTTTTACGCCTTTTTTTTCCAGACACCTGTATTCGTCAAAGATGGACCCCCGATATTTTCGGCTACTTTTCCTGTGCCTCTACCTGGGGCAGGGGTTGTGTCACGATGCGTACGACAGTCCCAACTCCCAGATATCCCTGAATTCCCTGACGTCATTCGCCAGGCGCTTCTGGACCACGATGGCCAACGTAGTGGCCACTGAATCCCGTCTGAAGAGGGACAATTTACACGGGGTAGCCACGCCCCGGCCCCGCCCCCAGGCGCCATCCTTCTCCTCCTCCTCCCCACCGTCCCCCAGCAAGGAACTGACCAGCCGGCTCATCCGAATGCTGACCGAATTCGAAGAAGCCTCAACTGGCAAGTCCATCAACGAGGCTGACAAATCCAAGATCATCCATCACGAATCTTCCACCCATTTGGGCAAATCTGAAGACGAATGGCCTACTTGGCGCCCACGCATTGGGACGAAATCTCCGCACTTTCAGCCCTCCAGAGCCCTCTTGAAGCAGCGAGCGGAAGCAGAAGTGGGCGGTTTGCGAAGCTCTACAGTCCACCCCCCTGGTTGCAACGATTCAAGCCACGCCCATGCCCACGATAAACAGATTCCGGCCGCCTCCACCCTCCAGAACCCCAGGGACATCATGGAGGAGATCATCGCCATCACCCAGGCATCTCTGGCGGCCCTAACCACCCCAGCGCCACCTAACACCACCACTTTTGTTAGTAGTACCCAACCTTCTACGGATCCACAAACAACGACAATAACAAATCCAGAAATAACGACAATAACGGATCCAGAACCACCAACAATAACAAGTCCACAGACAACGACAATAACAAGTCCACAGACAACGACAATAACAAGTCCACAAACAACGGCAATAACGAGTCCAGACACAACGATAACTGATCAGTCCACGCCAAGCACAACCAAGAACCCTTCAGTGTCGCCCATGCAAGAGTTGCTCAACATCACATCAGTGCCAGCAACCAATGAAACCCTCACCGTGGCGTCTTTGGTGAAGGCAATCAGCACTGCAATGGCTATCGTCAGTGAGCATTTGGAGAACGTGATCACCAACACCACCAGCACCACGGAGGAGACGGTCACTGTGACCCCAGAGGTCAACTTCACTGAAGATCCTTCCACGACACCTCTGGAGCTACCCAGAGCCCCACTGCTCAATCGCCTGCCCAATGAGATCAACATAGTGTCGTCCAGCAAGAGGACAAGACTGCCATCGTTTTCGTCCACAAGGGCAACGCTGACCTCTAGGACTCCTCAGGTGCTTCAGGGATCTTCGGAGGACCCTGGGGAAGTCGGTTTCGAGAACAGGGATGACTTTTTGGAGGACCAAAGAGAGGCCCATGAAGAACGACTGAAGGCCTTCAATGATGCTTTGGAAGATAAAGTAATTGAATTAGATTTACAATTTCGTACTTTTTGCCAGATTATATGTATAAGGGAATTTGCAAAATTGTAAACTAAGTGGCATATTCTGGCTTAAATTCATCATTTGAGAATTTGAGTTGTAGTTTTTCTAAAAATTTCGCCTCCAAATCTCCTAAATTAGTGTTTTAATTAATCTGTCATTTGTTGCCTAGTTTTTTTTAAATTGCCTTCGGCGTACCCATAATTATTAAAGCTGAAATTATTCTTTCATAGATTGATGCGAAATCCATCCTGAGTGATCTTGTTTCTAAAAATATTCCTTCAACGTCCCTGTATTATTACTTACTAAACACATTTTTGTAAGCTAATATTCCCATTGCTGTTAATTTTTCGGAAAGCATTTTATGGTAAATACACTAAAACCCATTACATGTATTTCTGGTAGTTTGAAAAAATTGGCCATGAGCGTTACCATAATTATTAATCCTACTATATATTTTTATAAAATTGTGGCCTAAAATCCAGCATTTGTGATGTATATCTCTTCTAATATATAGTTCCTGTTTCGAAATTGTGATGATCAACTATAATCAAAAAGTAGATAATGTTATAAACTGCAGTAATTTATTGATGAAAAAATCCTCTAAAAAGCTACCGCCTTCCAGACCTACCTACAGGCCTCAAATATCCCTAATTTTTTTCTCAAAAAAATTCCTGTATTCTTCCTATATTTTATTTATCTTCTACCTATATTTACAAATTATTCTACCTCTGTAGCCTACTACATGACAGCCTGTTATGGATTTAATTTAATGACTAGTTAGGTGTAGTTGGCGACATACATTAACAGTAAAAACAATCTGCCTTCATACTAGTTTGAAACTGCTGAGCTGGTTCAAGACGATGACATAAAAAGCTTGAAGAGACGACCAGGCGACCCAAAATCATTCTTCATCCGGTTGCCAGTTAAAAATACCACTGAAGGTAACAATCATTCAGACCAGTCAACATTGAACACTTTTTTAAACTATGCTTTACAAAATTACAACATCCATGTAAATTCCTCCCAGAACCTGGTGAATGCTTCTTCAATGTGTCCAATCAACAAACTCTTTGCAACTGGAAGTTTGCTTCACAATCGTCCATCAAATGGTCTTTTGGCTTTGGTGAAACTGCCTTCATGAGTGGTGGTCCAATCACGGACAGCAATGGTCAAAAGTCAGGAGGTTATGCCTTCATAGACACTTCTGCTGGGGTCTTGGGCACCACGATGGAAATCCAAAGGGCCTCGCTGGAAAGTCCCAAATTGCCAAAAACACACCCTAGCGGACGATGCTTTACATTTTGGTATGTCGTTTTTGAAAATTGTCAAAAAGGTCCTTGCAAGGGCACGAAGACAGTTTACTTAACCGACTGGCTTTCCGTAGGTACAATGTTGGAGGACTAAGTTCTGACCGTCTTCGGGTCCTTCTTGTTCCTGAAGAGGATTATTCTGACCCGAACTTCTTTACGAGACTTCCCAGCTTTTCGGTCCTTTGGGAACGCAAGGACTCAACCAACAGCACGTGGATGAAGGGGGAAATATTGTACACGTTTTCGAAACCTCACAGGGTACGTACGTGTACGTGATTTATCTACGTGTACATACTTCTACATGTATTTATTTCTGTAACCATCAGTATTTATTCATTTAAAGCCATGTTTCCCAAAGTGGGCGCTAGGGACTCCTTGGGGCCCTAGAAATATCAAAGGGGCGTTCGAAGTTCCGGGCTTTAATAGCTTCAACTACTTCTTTAAAATCTATTAAAATTCAGCATTATGCCTGTATTTTGTCAAGAATTTCTCATATGGTTTTTTTTAGAATTCTTAATGTTATCCACCACTTTTGGTTTAGGTTTCCAAAGATTCAAAGAGTAAAATATTAAAAAACGCACATGACAGTTTTTTCATGGAAAAAAATAAAATTTGCTTTAAAATTATAACATTTTGAATTTAACATATTTTTTTTAGAAATGTGAACGAAAATCCATCGCTGTTGGTCAAGGTTTCCAAAAATGTAGCTTCTGGCTTCCCTGTCATTATTTAGTTTCTGAATACTTCGTAAACAGCCAAAATACATTCTTAAGGACCCATTTTTTTCAAATTCCGACGTCTCCCCATCATAGTTCACATTCCTAAGAAAATGCGCAAAATGTGTTATTTCTGGCAGCGTTCTTCGACAAATTTCACCTGTGACGTTACTTGAACTAAACATGTATTTCAAACACATTCTTCATAGAAAAAATGAGCGAAGATCCACCATTTGAGCACAAAATTATTGTCGGTTATGCAGATTTATTTTAAAAATGGTCCCAAAATCCAGATACCCATGGTGGGGGGACTTTAGTCCGAACAAGTTTGGGAACCTAAGATTTCAAGCAAGACTAAGTTGTTTTCTTTGGCATTTTAGTTGATTTTCGAAGGGTTTGCACGGTCAGGAAACGACCCCAGACGGAAGTTCCAGGGCTTCGTGGCTGTGGATGATTTTGTCATGGATTCGGATTCTTGCAGTGGTAGAAATCATTTCTGTTATTCACTATTGAAAACGATTAAAATAGAACAATTTTTCTGAAACTCAATTTGGTTATTTATAGCATTTTGCACCTTCGAGGGAATTCCTTGCGAGTGGAAAAACGAAGATGATGACGACGATTTCGATTGGCAGCTTGGACGAGGTAGCCTCAGTCATTTGACGGGACCAGTGCGTGACCATGGAGATGGACCTGAAGGTTACAATCTTAAAATTATCTTTTGTTTAGTGCCAACCTTTCTGTGATGCTGCCCCCGATGAGGTCAAACATTGCTTGCCCTTGTGTATGCGATGGTTGCCAACCATCTGGTGATTTCCCATTTCGTCAATTTTAATTTAACCGTCGAATTCAAAACCAATTTTCAAGGTGGATACATGTACATCGATTCTGCGTATCCTAGACGACCTGGAGATGTGGCGAGATTAGTCAGTTCAGAATTACCCGCAACTGGTAAAAAATTTTAGCAACATTTAACACAGTGACCAGTTTCTGTATTAAGTTACTTTGCAGTTCGTGTTCAATTCAAATTTTCAATATCAATTTGTAGTGGACGGTCCAGTGTGTTTCAAATTTTGGACACACATGTACGGCAACGGAATTGGCGCGCTGAAAGTTTTGCTGCAACAGGGAGAAGGGAGCCAGAAACTTATTTGGGAAGTTTCTGGAGAATCGGGCAATTCATGGCACATGGCCCAAGTTACAGTATCATCGCCCACTGATTACGAGGTGAATAATTGGATTTTTTTTCTTGAACTTACTTACGCTTGCCTGCTGCTCTTATTACACCCTTAATATTAACTTAATCTCCGTCTGTTTTCAACTTTTGGGAAATCATTTTTAACCGACTTACAAATATTCTAAAGGGCTGAAATTTCGTACACAGCTTAAATTTGGGTACATGTTATTGTGTCGAAAGTTTGTGCATCTATGTATCACTCCTTTCCGAGAAATTTCTAACTTTACACGTTGAAAAATACATTCGAAGCCAGTATTCGAAACGTACGTGCGTCTGGCAATTCGGACCGCGTGATGGCCCCAGAATGCATTTCGCCCTAACAACTGCTCGTAAGTTTTTAATGACGCTATATTTTAATATTAAGTGTTGGGGATATTTGTTGACTTTCAGATTTTAATGGAAGGTGTTGTGGGGAAAAATTCCTTGGGTAGTATAGCCATCGATGACATATCATTTGGTCCGGGTCCCTGTCCAAGTATGTACCCAACAAATTTAATTTCTTTTATCGCTGGTTTTTTAATCTTATCAAGTAAAAATAACAGTGTTTCAAAATTATTATTCAGGTTCACCACAGTCAGCGTTACCATCAAGAGGTTAGCACCTTTTTAATAAATACATGGACAAACATGTAATTATTTTCTTCGATCATTTATTGACTAATTTTTAAATTTGAAATTAGGTGACTGTACTTTTGAGTCTGATGAGTGCGGCTGGATTAATGCGGGTAGTGGGGACCAGTACGACTGGTTGCGTACAAGTTCAGGACAACCTTTGCTACCTGGTCAGGGCCCTAACTCTGGCTACAGGCCCCCTGAGCCTTTAGCTGACCACTCAACTGGACTTTCATCCGGATTTTTTTTGACCATGGAAAGAAGCACGATACCTCCAAGGAGTGGTGAGCAAGCGTACATTGTGGGACCAACTTTGCAGGTATAACGCCATTACGTTTATTCATATTCTAGTCGTAATTATTTTCCTCATTGTTTTATAATAAGGACAAATTTTAAATTTTGCGTTTGAAGGGTTCGGAGGAGGGGAAATGTTTTTCGTTCTGGGGATACATGCACGAAAGATCGGTTGACGCATCTGGTCCTGGATTGGGATCTTTGAGGATCTACCTGAGAATTGGAACTTCGTCCATCTTGAGGCCAGTATGGCGGCTGATCAATTACGAATATCCTGACTGGTTCTTTGCTCAAACCCCCATTCAGACAGCAGAAAAGTTTCAGGTAATGAAATCAACACAAGATTACGTTTGATAAATCCCTTCGTTTTTATTTGTTGTCACTACAGTAGAAACTGTCTAAACTAATAACATTGGTTTAGGCGCTGAATATCAGCTTAGAAAGGTTATTAGTTTCAACAGATTGGATACCACTTGGAAACTGCTTCAGTTAGCCATAAATATGGCGTTCTCAAAAATTTGGACCCCATGAAACTTTGGCAATCTCTTAGGGCGCCAAATTTTGCTAGTACATGCTTTTATAGAAAGTCGCTTAGATATTTTTTACTCTGCGTCTGAAATTTTGCAGAATTGTATGCAGTACAAACTGTAGTGTTAGTTCGCAAAAGTTGTGGGACCAATAAAAACCAATGCAAAAATTATTGAATATCAGGTTATGGAGTTTTAAAGATCTAACATGGGTCCCACATCGAGACTGCCATGCGCCTGACATTAGTTTAGAAAGGATTTTACTTTAGACAGGCTCTACTGTACTCGGCAATTTGGACGAATTAATAGCGGTTTTTTTAAATTAATTACTTGAAAAAATGAATTGTGAAAAATGAAAAGTTGAATTAAATTGAATGATTTGCCATGCAGATTGTAATTGGTGGGACTTGGGGAAGTACCAGGCAAGGCGCCATTTCCGTCGATGATTTCACCTTTTACGATGGCAACTGCTCAGGTAATTTCAGCTTTGATATTTGACCTGATGAAATATTGCACGTTTCGTTAATTGGTTAAATTGATTTTACAATTGATTTTACATGCGAATCTAATTTACTACTTGCAGTTGTTCCAGCAGCAGCCAAAGTCGCATCTGGTAATTTTTTTCTTTGATCATTAACGGAATTTTCAAACTTACAGTGTACAGTATATCTTACATGTATTGTTTTAATTACGTTAATAGGTGAGTGCACTTTCGACAGCAACATGTGCGAATGGACAAACTCATTAAATGCCACTAAGGATAGAATCACGTGGCAGCTGGCCACCAATATCCGACGTCCTTCCAACCTGGATGACCATACCTACAGAGCCAGTGGTGAATTTATATTACTTGTTTTATTTGAATGCATTATTTACAACACAGATGGCGCCAGCGTCAAAGTGAATTTCCTCAAGGCCCTTTTCATTGACAACTCATGTTTTCTGTTTAGCTGGCTACGTGTTTTTCGATATATTCAGTCAAATACCGAATATTGTCAAACTGGAAAGTCCCGACTTAGTGGTTGATAATACAACTGAAGTCGACGAACCCTTGAGGTGTCTTACATTCTGGTTCGCACCTTTTGGAAGCAGCCGAAACACATTCTTGAGAATTATTCAAAGGGATATTGAGTCTAATAATGAAACTCAGGTTTGTTCGCTGAAGACGTGACATTTTAAAATCAACATGGTTTTGCATTCGCTAATTGCGCTGCTTGTTCTTAGGTTTGGGAAATGACTACCGCGAATATGAATATATTTAAACCGGAATGGATGTATGGACAAGTGCCCCTTGGGAGCAACGCCACACATAAGGTAGATCACAAAGTTGATTTCAAGCACAAAAATCATGTAAAATTGCTGCATAAAATAACTGAAAAGTAAATATTTCGGAAAATAATAAATATATTTTTGCTCTTTTGACCGAAGTACTTTCTACCTATCCCTAAAAGGCTTCATAAGTGAAAAATTTAATTTACGGATAATGGTAATAACGCTGAAATTTTATTTTTTGTGCAGATCATATTTGAAGGTTCGTCAAATAACGGTGGCTTCGCATTGGACGATATTATGTTTATTCCTGGAAATTGCCAACGTAAGTTTACTTTTCTAGCACATAATTTTGATATAGTAAAATATATATTAATTAGGCAAGATCAGGAAATCATTACGTATAGAGATAGAAATGCTTCATTGCTCATTTGCATACTCGCTGCGTACATTATGCAGTGATGGATTTTATGAGTAGCCCTCATTTGCTGGTATGAATCTTTTATGGAAATTGTGAGTGGTCCTCGCTTATCTAAAGGCGCTTTAGCGTTAGACCCACTCAGCTAAAGCGTGTAGAAAACAAAATGGATTCACCCATGCAGCTTGCTCATGTGAAATTGTGGGACTTTTGATCTGTGCTATGCGGTATGTGCAACTTTTTTATTGTTATTTTATCTGTTTCAGCACGACCTCATCTTCTATGACAACACTAACCCACAATTATCACCTTCAATGCATTTTTGTAGTTTAATGAAATACATCGTGTACATTGACCCGCCTTTGTGGAGGCGCATTAGCCAAAATTTGGCCGCAAAATCTAGGTTTCCAAACCTAGTTATTGCAACGATTTGTATTCCTATTCATATTTATAGATTTTTTATAGGCAATGCCATACAGGGCGTGTAGCCATGATTATTTTCTAGCTGATTATCCAAAATGTGTTGCAGTGGTCATGTTGAAGGCGTATTACCACCCTTGACCTATGCCCCAAGCTGAATTTGCGTTAGGCTTGGTCTCAATTTGGCTGCGTCCAAGCTATCTAGTGCTCGCTTTGGTTACGACCCAAGCTTGAAGGAATGGCACAGGCCTACCCTAGTATTTATTATGCTGGACTCGTGTTAGTTTCTGGCTATGGACCGATAATGATTCTATAGGCCACTTCATTTTGTGTAGTCAGGGTCTTTCAAAGAGTTGGGGTAAGTCATCATAATTAAAATAATCTGGGTTGAAATATTTCCTTAATCCTTATGGTGAAATTTGGGTTGACAACACATGAAATAAACAGGGGTTTGACAACACATACAATTGACATAGCATGCAGTTATTAAGCATGCTATGTGGGTTATTATTAAAAAAAATAGGCCACGAGGTATCTGTCCACCAAGTGTACACTGCAGTCCTTTTGGATACTTAGCAATTTTGCTCTTCCCAACCTTCAAACTAGCCTAGAATGCAAACGAGTCATGTCATTGAATTTTTGTACAACAAATGTTGTACCCTGTAGATAGGCCCACCTAGAAACCATACCTCTATATATTGAGTGCCTGGATTCCATTTTTAGCAGAATGGAAAATGGATTCTGAATTATTCATGGTGATGTAAATTGAACATTTTAAATTTATATCACCGCAAAATGAATAATGTCTGTATTATTCGTTTTATAGGTTATTTATATAAATTATTATATACTGTTTGCATGACAAGTAAGACAATTTGTAGCATAATTAGGGAAAATGTCGACATCCTAATTATGCTTGAACTATACTTGCGCTTGTGTATGCATGAATATGTAGAAGTTTGTGTATGTACCCAACATATTTTTTACGAAATGTTATAAACTATTCGTATACTTGACAATATGTAGAATAAAAATACTGATAGTTCAATGAGGACTTCAAATATATTTATACACGCTTATAAATTATACCTTTTGATTACAGGCAAGGGCTAGTTTAACCACTAATCAAACTAGGCAGTCGCTAGGCGCAGCAAAACCTGAATGAGTATTCTATTCCGGTCAAAGATTCACCTTGGTCACCAAATACACATGGGCTGGGTCTGCATTTATGCTACAAACATTGTGAGGTTGGGATTTTTGTTCTTTTTTACAAAAATGAAGTAAAATTGCAACATTAATATTTACAGAAGATTTATTTTACATTATTCATTGCATTCAATTCATATGTGATTGTATACTTATTTATGGATACCCTGTTTTGCAAATGAGGTTCCCATTGGTGTGATGGTTAAGAATGACTTTTGAAAGGATTTCTCAGAGTAGGTCTACTAATAGGCTAGGTTTTTCCAATGTTACCTTTCAAATGCAAAATATGGCACGTTAGCAGCTCACTAGAATGTTCAAGTAAGGAAACATTCAAGAAAAAGAAAATATAATTTAATTTAGGAGAAAAAGAACTACAGAATTAAAATTGGCATAAATTTCTATTAGGTCAGTTACTTTTCAATAATAAAAACTTAGGCAAGCATTCCGATATATCTGCATAGTCAATCAGCAAAAAAAGTTTAAATACACCATAAAACTAAGACTAGCATAATAAGTTTTTATTTCCACAAATGTTTACTTTAATAACAACTTTATACATGTCAACTGTCAAAATGCTTGTTTTTATCAACCCTGTCATGTCTTATAGTGTTATGTAAATAACTGACACTAATTCAGGAGATTTTCAACCTTGTACCTACAATGACAAATTGAGAAAGCAATGCTTGATGTAAATAAAATTTAGCACTTCATGCTGAATTCCATATTTACAGTAGATTGTTATTTGAGGTCAGATTACTTGAAGCAACTAAACTCAAAATTGGAAAGGTATGTGGGGTAGTTGGTAGTGATATCCTATATCATGACATCAGCATAATTGAGAGAAGAGGAAAAATGGATTAAGGAAGGTAAATGAACCTTTTCTTGTGCCATTTCATGAGGTTTTTTTTGCTGTTAAATATCCAGGGAACTTCCCAACAATTTTTTTTAATAAAACGACTAGTCTGTCTACATGTAGATGAGTGGAAACAGTCCTCATGCAAATATTTCAATCAGGGATTGCTCTCCAAATTGTTAATATTGCATGTACCGGGTTAATAATCCTCTTAAGGCGAGAAAAAATCCATTTAAATGAGGAAAAATGTTGCTAATATTTAAATAATAACCGGACACTTGAATTGCGGCAAAAGGGCCAAGTATCAATTACCTAGCTAATACATAAAATTACTTTACAAAATCGCCAGCATTGTAATATGCCATTATAAAGATTGCAGGTTTCGAAATGTGAAACTTGGTTACTGATCAGGGATTTGGTAGTGGTGGCTCTTGCTTCAAACAATAGTACACTAGAAAATAATAAAGACTGTCAATAAATATCAGCAATTTATTTCATATTAAGAATTTCACAAACTGACTTACATCAGATTTTTTCTTTTGTGGTTGCTGCCTCGATGAATCCTCAACTGGCTGTTGCCTATTTGAAGCACCACCTCTGTGACTCGCTGCTGCAGCACCTTCAGCTTGTGACTGAGCAGCTTGTTTTTGTTCCTCTTCTTGCAAGCGCCATGCCAGCTGCTCACTAGAATACAAACAATTGAACTTAACTTAGCAAATACTTTTAGTGTTGGTCAAATGCGAGTACACAGGCTAGTATGTTCTAGAATTCAACTGATTGTAATTTAACAACTAACTCTGTCATTTCTGGAGTGGCACCAAGCTCCTTTTCTTTATATTCCTGCCATATCATAGCTTTCTCTTCGGCTCGGTTCTGGTCCTCCTGTAGTGAAAGTGCAACTAGGTAACTGAAAATGTAAAAGATGGTTTCAGTTAAGATATGACTACATAATGTCATGGCTTAAGCATACATTGAAGAATAATCGTTTAAAAGAGGCATACTCTTGCTTAATCTGCTCTGCCTCGTCAAGATTTACATTTGTGGGCACTGGAACTGCCGAAGCGGGTTTAGGAGGCACGGTCACAAAATTAGAATCCACAAATGAGCCATCACCTTCTATGTTTGAAAGTGTTTCCCAAATGACATTGATTTCATGCAAAAAACCTTGATCAGTCACCAGCTGGAAAAGTTCATTCTGCAAGGAACAGTTAGTGAAAGCACATTCGTAATCCGTTAAAACCCAATCGTATCATTTTATTGCAAGGCATACTCACTTTATGCTTGTGTATCGTTATGAAATGATTGTTTCTGAATAAGACGGCTGTTTCGTCGGGTTTCATTATAGCATTTAATTCGTATAAACCGTGATAGGTCAACTGCGAGGCTGATCTTTCTAGGAAATTTTCTGCTATTAATGCTGTAATGTCAGAAACTTCATTTGTTAATAACTGCATTAATTGTACATATGGTCAGGTTCAGGTTTATTTGACATTTCAACCAACCTTCAGTAACTAAATCACTGTCTGATGAACTTTTATTAGTAATAATTTTCTCCACCAGTTGATTATAACTTAATTTACTAACAGCCGCTACAGCATCCTTTGCCTGGGGATCCACCAGCCAACCATGATATAAAGGTATATTCAGTAAATCAAAAATTATACATTCTGGTGTATATTCGAAGTCGTGGACTCTGCAAATAAATAAAGTACATGTATGTTAGCTTTCCGATGCACAGAAAAATATTCTGAAATTTTCTGCTTGCTTTTTATAGATTAGATTAGCATAATTGTAGCAATTACCCTGTAAATTTTACATTAACGTCCAATCCTGTCTGCAATTTCGGAAAGATGGAAAATGCATCTTGCATATTTTGCTCATAATCTAAACGGTCGCCATCTGATATGTCCTATGTAAAAAGCAACGTTGTGATTAATTGAACACATACTGAATATGGTCATTATAAATTGTCATAAATAGATTGAGTAATTTCATGCATTGTTTCATTCCCCTTCACAAGGCTGTGAAAATATTGTTTGTTATCAACACATAAGATGACAGTGCATAATCATGAAATTTTAATGACCACAATAAGCCTACAGCTCTACTAGTGGTTTTTGAGGGGGTGTCAATCCTAAAAAAATTATTGTAATTGAAATTGACTAATTGGTGTGTGCATCCGCAAATGATTACAAAAACGGGTTTTTCAGGTTTTGGTAGCCTTATGCACGCGCGCACATCAATTAGTCAATTTCAATTACAATTCTTTTTTTAGGTCTGACAACCCTTCTATAACGATTGAGACTGAAGCATTTACAGATGAATTTAAAAACCTACTGTAGGCCTATTCAGCTATACCCAAGCCCACTATAATCGCTATTACGACAACGAAACAGGCTTACCTTTGGTGCACTCAAAAACATGAATTCTCCCAAATAATCCATCAGATCATTGGCACTGATTTCAACTTTGCTTCCAAATGGGTTAACTTTAGATTTGATAAGCAGCACGTTAATAATGGCTATGAGAGGGCAAGGACCATTTTCGTTCTGTGTGATTATAGGCACACTTGCATCTTTCCATTTTATGAGTTTCACTTTATACACAGACTGTTTAAGGGCACTTTCCTGTGATGAGGTAGCACCGACCAATGCTTCTGTAGGAGTAAGAACTTCGCTTTCTGAAGCATCCTGCTGCGATTCACTAGATGGAACCTGTTCGTCGTTTGCCGTATCAGCCTGCGTGGGTTCGGTGCTATCGGATTCGGCCGACTGAGAGCATTCCTCGCAATCTTCAAGTGTGACGAGTTGCTCTGTGGGAACTGCAGCCTGAGAAGCAATTTCTGGGGATGCTTCCGGAGTGACATTGTCGGGAGATGATGATTGATCTTTAACGTAAGGACTGGGACTGATAACAATTACCGGAACGGCTCTCGAAGGTTGCTCTTCATCGCCTACTAAGGCTTCGGTCACAGTAACTGAGTTTGTCACCGGCAAGGCATCGGCGCTATCAGTTGGTTGTTGCTGAGCTTTGCATTCGTGAGATTCTGTTGATTCGGAAATGATATCACCTATTAGCATCTGGATGCTGGATTACTTGAGTCACGCTTTTTATATTCTACCAGCACTTGTATTTTAAGGCATTGTGTAGGCTACGGATAACGTGCTACCTGAGACATAATGATGGCAATTGATTCGTTCCCCTCTTCTATAGTTTCATTAATTAACACTAATTATTAATAGCTTATTGTTAGTGTCTCTTGACAATTACCACACCCACCTGAAGCTGACTGTACTATAGTGTCACTCTCTGGACTTGACGTACTATTTACGGAAAATGCGCCACCTGCTTCTCCGCTTTCTTGAGTTGACATGATAACGTGTCGAACTGCAACTCGAAGTTGTGATCCAAAAGTAACTGCTATCTCGCCACTGGCGCGTTACCTGTGTACTTTAAACTTTACACCTTTCAAGGTTCTCCTCAACAACGAAAGTCTGTGGTCATGTTGAAATTGGCCGTGCTGCCCAACTGGTAATGCAATACTTCCGCTCAATTTCCCCATAAGGATTTTCAGTGACAAACGCCTTTATTTCTTGACAACAAAAATATGTGCTTGCATAATTATAACGGCTCGTGCTTAATGAAAGCGTTGGAACTATCGCAAAGATCATGCCAAATATAAACATTTTCTTTTCGGCATTTTTGCAATATAGGCGAGTTACCAGGTCATATTACGTAACACCGAGTCACATTGGTTAGGAATGCAGCATGAACATATTGGTTAGGAATTGAATACCCTGATGTCAGATCGCGGCGGGATTTTTGACCTCATTCGGAATGGTGCGATGATTTCCATTTTTAGGGGCGTTTTACGAATGAGAACTTTTGCACCTGAAGTGTGCTCGATACTTTACTGTCCTAGTTTCAGTAGATTAGATCAGGCCCTGATTAGATTTAGGTAGCATATCCTTTCGCAAGGATGCTCCACCAGGAGGAGCTGCAGAAACTAGGCTTTCCACTCTACTGTGTTTGAGAGAGATTTCAAAATTTTATGTATTTAGGAATTGAAAAAATTCTGCTCCAACTGGAACAAGCATCCGGTCCCTACATCGGAACATGATTGGAGGGGCATTCCAAACAGCATTCCTGGAAAGGTCAAAGGTGGCAAGGCAGCGGGACTTTTTTTCGTAGACTGTCGGGATTTTTCAGGTGCTTCGCATCACAGCACTGACATAGATTGTAGATCATGATTGTAGCTCTTCGGGACGGTCGGTTACGATGGCGTCGTCGTTCGTGGTTCACAGATCAAGTGTTACAAGTGATTTTGAAGAAATAGGAGCCGATGCACTGCCAGATTCACATCTGGACTCATGGAAATGGAATTCCCAAGAAAGAAATTATGATATTGATCGAAGAAATAGAACTCCGTCTTGCGAAAAATACGCGAACGTTTGTATGGTCGAAGAGCGGGCAAACGGGAATTCCAGAGAACCACGACACAGCCTATTGCGACAGTCGTCGAATTTCAAAAGTAAAGATTCCCCTAAATTCGGAGGCGTGACTTATAAATATTCGGAAAGTGAATTTTATAAACCAAAAAGTGAAACTGCGGCCGGATCAAGGACAGGGCATACAAATCGACAAACTAATTTAATGCGGAGTGATTCGGATGAAGCCGAACCCCACGATAAAGTTAAAACAAAACTGCTTTCTGTTTGGAATAATGTCAAATACGGTGAGTAGTCAAGGCCTACGAAGTTGCTTGGGGAGACCTGAGCCAAAAGTATGATGCGTTTTTATGAGTGCTAGTTTGTCGTTTGCCCAACCAAGCGAAAATCCGTGATATCAATTAAATAGGCGACTGCGAAATCAAGACTGGCGTTTATGAATGTTGGCGTATAACAAAAAACGAAATTGATATAGTGCACCATTAGTCACTATAAAAGGAGAAGCAAGGTGGAATGAATGAAGTACTGGTGTATAGTCAGTATGAATGTTTGAGTGGTTTCCTTTATATTTGTATGATAATCTTGGGTCAGTTTCCACTCTCCAATGCCTTAGGCAATAATGTCTAAGAATTTATAACAACTTTAGTGCAAGGAGACGCCCTTGACTTGCTTATTTGGGTTACCATAACATGGCATGTGAATACATTTATTAACTT
Organism: Kryphioiulus occultus; assembly: GCA_034687865.1. Classification (NCBI taxonomy): domain Eukaryota; kingdom Metazoa; phylum Arthropoda; class Diplopoda; order Julida; family Julidae; genus Kryphioiulus; species Kryphioiulus occultus. The sequence goes on from JAQGAF010000249.1 coordinate 55,151, forward strand.
ATGTAGTCATTCTTTATCAACGCTCGTATGCTTCAGCTGAACTTTCTGCATCTTCGATTTGTGGCAATCAATTGCCTTACGAGCAACTGGAATTGTCAGGGAAATTTGAAATTACTTTGAAAAAGTTAGGAGAATTTTACAAATGAATAGGTTAGTAGATTTATATAGCGAGTTATTTTGTGAAACAAAAGTCATTTTGTCATAGGCGTGTGCCATATTTTAAAACCTTGAATTATCAGGGATCTTGAAAATTTCATCTCTAGTTAAACACCGTTTAAGATTGTCCTGATTCCAACACCTACTGTGTTAAAACTTCCAGTTATTATCACTGTAAAAATTTTTTTTTCAATATGTCGTCTTGGCTTGTAGGTATGATTTTTGTGAAAATTATCTAGTTTATTTTTTTATTAAATTTACTTAAGAATTGAAATCACTTGTGAATCATCATGTGCAGGAGAAACTACAATTGACAGTTATAATCATTTATTAAAATGAAATGTTTTTCCAGTACTGTATATTAGCAGTGTGAATATTGACATTAGTAGCCTACTGAAATTGTTCAAAGGCTTTGCCATTGGATTTGGCATGTGCCCAAACGCTGGTGTAACTGTAATAAAGGGGAGACTAGGCATTTTCTAATAATAGGCATTCTTGCAGGCTGTTGGCAGGTTTAGTTTAGTACACTATTGTTTTCCATGGGACATTCCCTAATCAGCTATTCAAATTTGTCTCTTTCATTGACCTTTGATGCATGATTTGCGTGGCATATGATAACATGGACTAGAAAATTTCAAAGTAATCGCAATGATATTTGATTCAGTGAAGTAAAATTTGGAACATGATAACATATAAGGATGTTTTATTTGATTTGTTTTTAGGTCAGAATCTCCAAATATTTTGGTCTGGCCCGTTTTATTTATTTGGCAATTTATCAACATGCTAAGGCTAACAGAGACAGTTTTTTTCATTATGCACAATTTTGCTTTGACCTATTTGTCTTACTTTCTTTTAAATCGAATTTCTAAATTCTTTGATTAAGTGCAAACCTTCTATAGGAAGATAACACATGGAGTTTTATTGTATAGCATTTTTAAGCTAATAAATCAATGCCTTTTTATGTTTTAGGCTGGACCGTACGCTTAAAAACCAATTTTAGCCGTGATAGCCCTATATGGTTTCTAGGACAGTGCTATCACCGAAAACTATGTCCTGATCCTGGCAAAGATGGAATGGCGTCTGGTTATGGAATTGACGGATTTAAATTGGATTTCGGCAGCCGAATTTGGTTCACTTATCGGCGCGAATTCCCAACTTTAGCCGGCTCATCATTCACAACAGACTGTGGTTGGGGCTGTATGCTACGCAGTGGTCAAATGCTGTTAGCACAGGCATTGGTTTGCCACTTTCTAGGAAGATGTACGTTTGCGCAACCCTTCCTTTATCAGTGCTGTTGCTTTTCATTGAACACGACTTATGATAAGTTGTCTCATTTAATTAGCATGGAGATGGAAAACAGACTTGGAAAATACTCACAACGAACTACTTCATCGTAAAATTGTGCGATGGTTTGGAGATGCACCTTCACGGCTCAGCCCATTTTCACTTCATACATTGGTCGCAATTGGAGAAAGTTCGGGCAAGAAAGCCGGTGATTGGTATGGGCCTGCGTCAGTTGCTCATATCTTAAAGTTGGTAACTTTCTTTGGTTATTCAAGAAATGATTGCATTTGTTTGATGGGAATTGTAGTTCTAAGTGCCCCTGTTTTTTTAAAGACAGTGCGTGGAAGTTTCCGCCAAAGAAGATCATTCGTTAAAGGAACTTTGTGTATACGTCGCACAAGATTGCACAGGTGAGAAATTCAATCTATCTCAATAACTGCAATTTCAAGTAGGCCTACAGTGTTATCGGGGTGTCTACCGGTCATGGAAGCCATGGAAAAGTCATGAAATTTACAACAGGGTCATGTAATTTTTGTGTTTTGATTTCGGTTTAAATTCCTCAATTGCCAATAATAATGTATCAACAGTGGTAGATATTATTGCTGAAAATCGCTATTTAATCATGACATAAGACTTGGAATGGAAAAAATTATGAAGTCATGGAATTTGCAATACCAAATCCAGTAGACACCCTGGTTATTTTCATAGATGATACTTGATTTTAGTATTCATCCGTTTTGAAATAAATGATTAGATAATTAGATGAAAGATGGTACACCTATGCCTTGTTGCATATTTAACTACTATATTGAAGATACCGGGAATTCATTTACATGTCGACCCTTATAGTTTTTGGCACATATCTAGACAAATGCTATGTCAAAATCTCCCTTTCATGTAACAGTTTACCCCAATCGGTACCCCAATTTAGTTATCCTAGGTGCTGTTAAATAGTCAAAATAAACTCGGTGGAATACGTATTTTTTGTACTTGTTAAATCTATGATTAAATGTTAGTTTCATTTTATCGCACTTGATAAAAAAATTGATAACATAGTATACTTGACTTGACTCAATTTTGGATTTTTAAAACCCTTCGTTATTAAAAGCTGTTAGGGTTCTCTCAGACCTAGTAAACCTGGAAAAGTCAGGGAAAAGTGCTTTACTTTTAAAAAATCGGGAAAATTCAACAAATCAATAAAAAATTTTGCACAGCTTGTTATTGTTTAGCAAAAAAAAAATGAACAGATAGTAAGCAATTCTGTAAAAGAAGTTAAAGTAACTAATCTAAATTTGCTGTTTCCTTGTGAAAATTTGTTCCATTTCCTGTTGACATGTAATAAGAAATAAATTTAACATTCCTTACATTGGCATGTCATATTTTTTGCATTTTCAATGGTTAGAGTGGTCGGGGAAATTTGTTTTATAACCTGTAAAAGTCAGGGAAGTTGAAAATGTCATCTTTGGGGAAACCCTGGCTGTTTTCCTGACCTCTTCGTTTGGGTACAGTGTGCCAAGGACTGGATAGTATGTGTACACAAAATTAATTTTAAGAGGCCCAACCTTGGCATTGCTCTTCAAAACTTAGAAAATGTAAATTTTTATTGAATTTACAAATTTGTGAATTGTACTTGTTTATGGGTTATAACATGAAGTAGGAGTTTTTCTAATGGATTTTTGTTTTCATTTTATAGTTTATAGGCAAGATGTACTAAATCTTTGCAGTAGCCTTGACAACGAAAGTTCAGACGATAAATTAGCTTGTTCAGCGGCAGCTCATACTAGGTGGAAAGGAGTCATCATTTTGGTTCCAGTCCGGCTTGGTGGGGAGGTTCTTAATCCCATCTATTTTAAATGTGTTCAAGACATTTTGGCTAATGAACACTGCATCGGTATCATTGGTGGAAAACCAAAGCATTCACTATATTTTGTTGGTTGGCAAGGCAAGCTTATGTCCTGTTTTTTCAACTCGTAATATAGACTGTCAAGTGATTCCTATATTTCCTATATTTTTGAGTAGTCCTATATTTTACTGCAAACTGCTGTGGCAGGGAAAAATATAGCAGATTCTGGCTAACATTCATCATCTGAGATCTTGTTTTTCTATCATTTCTGGTTTTGTTTAAAAAATGGCCTATGGCATTCTGTTGATTATTAATACTTCTAAAAGTGTCTTAACATGCATCATGGCTAGTTTTAAAAAAAAAAAAAATGTCGCCTATGGCGTTTTGTTAAATGTTAGTATTTACACACACAATTTTTGTAGAAAAGAAATCTGATATCCATTATTGGTGGCCTTGTTTTGCAAAAAGTGCTATGTAAAAAAATTGCCTATGGCATTATCTTGAATTGGTCTCAAAAGTCTGCCATTCTAAGAATCGGTGATTATTTAGTTCATGAAAATTTGAATTTTTTTAAATATTTGGTAAGAATTTAGAAAAAAAATCAGCAATTACAATTAAAAAGTAGGAAACGCTGTAAACTGCAGTAATTTACTGATTTTTTTAGAAAAGAAATCCTAATATGCCTCATATATTTTTTCCTTTTTCCTATATTCTTCCTATATTTCCTATATAATTCGACCACCGTACTGCTTGACAGTCTGATAATATTAGTGAATTAAGTGAACTGTACATTACTAACTGTTTGTGTCTTTCCACATTCAGATGACAAATTTATTCACTTGGATCCTCATTACTGTCAAGAAGCTGTTGATGTGCGATCAGACAGTTTTCCTTTACAGGTAGGCTGAAAATGTCATCCATGAACTTTGTTTGCTATTAAATTGGCAGGCCTGGCTCTTGCAATATAAGATTTGTGACATCATTTACTCTATAGTCATTCCACTGTCAGTCTCCACGCAAATTACCATTTGCTCGAATGGATCCAAGCTGCACAATTGGGTTTTACTGCAGGACTAAAGAGGAAGTAATGAACTTTTTATCATCCTGCCAAGAGGTTAGTTTGTGAATATTAGTGGTTATTCTATCCCTGCATTTGTCAATGGCATGTAATATGCAAACTTTAACTAGTCAGCATGATAGCATTTACTAGGCCTTTCTGGATCTTTGAATTATGCATAGAAAGATTTGAATTAGTGTTCTAATGCAGGTACTCACACCTCCACAGGCCGATTATCCAATATTTGCTGTGGCCGAAAATAATGTCGATCACACATCATCAGATCTGGTTCAAAGCTTAAGTTGTGACCAGTCTTTCAGCACAGTGCATCCATCTGCATTGCAAGACACAGGAAATTCGCCTGAAGATTTCAGTGAATTTGTTTTCTTATAATACCACAAAAGACAATGACAAGAGGACCATATTCAGCTAAGAATGTAGGTAACAATGTCTTAAATGCAAATGTTGTCCAGCTTTTATTGCAAAGTCAGATTCACTAATGTGGACAGTCCTGGGTGCAAGCACCCACTTTGGACCAATAGTCATTGTGTTTACTATTGACAATACAGTAGGTGGCACATACGGGTAATTTTTTTGATAGTTTTGGACTGCCACATGCCTGGATTCAGTTCTGTAATATCCCACATTGCATCTTCTGCTAGATTCTTTCTAAGCAAAGTTTTGGTCTAAAATTGGAATGTTTTGCCCACTAACTTTTTTGGTCCCCCTATCACATGATATTCATTTACTGATTGTAGGGTACTGAGTTTAATTGAATTGAAAAAATGGATCAATCAAAGTCCCACAATGATATTTATTTAGTGGATAATAACATCTGATCTTTCACAATCTGTCATTTGCCGCCTATTGACGTCAGACTTCTTTCCCATACTAGGTCTCTCAAAGGCCATGTTATTCATCCCGATTGTATGTCCTATACTGGTTTTTGTAAAACTACAATGTACAGAGAATGCCTTAATTTATGTCGAGCCATATTTAATGGAAGTGATGTAGTTTTTGGGTACAACATCATTTTTCCCGAACCCTGTAAATAAGTTTGGTAACCACTACACATACAAGTAATGCTCTAGTTTAGGAATGAAGAGTTGTCACAATGTATGATGTATGAATGTGTAGCTTAAACTGGAATTCTATTCTGAAATTGTAAATAGTAACTTGTTTGAAATTCAAGAATTGCAAGTGATGTTAAAATAAATCATCATATAGCCAAATTGGAAAACATTTTATTACAATGCGAGTTAAGTATTATTACAAATATTTTAATAGACTCTCATGACTAGGCATGTTAGTTATTACTTCCATTAACTTTGAGCCTATAATTATGAAATTAGCGTTCCTTCAATAGGGGGCTCATATAAATTTGGCAATATCGCCAATATTACAATTACTCATCAAATATTTTTAAGAGTTTACATGGTAGACATAAAGTATGGTAGCTAGTAACAAAGCTGTTTTGTTAAAATGGGCCCGATTTGGGTTGAATCTTCCTTGAGAGGAATGCATGAACTCTTGGCCAAATTTCATTGGATTCTCGCCCATGAAATTCTTCCAGAATGCCCAAACTCCTATAAAATAACAACAAATTGATGTTAACGAAGGATAAGATACAGTGTGAAATTACACAATGAATTAAATTTAGTTCTAAACTTGCCGATAATAATCCAAGACTGGGTCTACGTTTTTCTGGTAAGTCTCTAATCTTTTTAAAACAACTTCTTCTTTGTCATCTTCTCGTTGAACCAACTTTTCTCCCGTAACATCGTCAATGCCCTTTCAAAATAGCAATTGTTTGTGAAGAGGCAATTTTTTTTCTCAAAACAAAATTAATTAAATGACGAATAACAGACTGGTTTTGCTGGCGGGTTGAATTCGGTGTGATATATTCTACCACTGGGAAGGTGAGTCCATCTCCCTTTAATGCGATCCACAATAACTTCTGCTGGAACATCGAGATTTACTGCGAGATTTAATTGTTCGAATTTCTGCAAACTTTCTGCCTGGTATTTTGTCCTTGGGAAACCTAAGTTAAGTTATGTCCTTTGTCAGTTGATAACCTGACGCCATCACATATCATTACAATTGCACTGATAATTTCATTTTTGCACGTTTTGTAGAATTACAACACAATATCTAAACTAAGTGCAACAAGAGATGACAGAGGTCAGATACACAAGGTGAGAGAACTACTGTTCATTATAACTTCAACGACAATACTTGCCATCTAAAAGCCAACTCTGCCCTTTCAATGTAGCGATTTCCTCTGACAATAGTCTTATTATGACATCGTCTGGTACTAATTGTCCTTTAGCAATATATTCCTTTGCTTTCAAGCCCACATCTTTAATAAAAGCATGTGAATTTAATGATAATCACTACTACAACAATGTCAAATTGACAGAATTAAATTTATGAATAGACATTTTTCTCCTACCAGTTTGTTTTAATATTTGACTTCGTAAAAGATCCCCACTTGACAAATGTTTTAGACCAAAATCTCTCACAATTCTAGTTGAAATTGTTCCCTTTCCAGAGCCAGGGGCTCCCAAAATGACTGTCTTTAAAACTTTAGAAATACCCATTTTTGCAAGACCCTACACTGAATGAAAACAAAAAATATTTTGCCAAATGCATTATGGGAAACGAAAAATTACAGTGGCGCACCAAATTAATAATACTTAAGGGAATGACCTTTTGGTAAAGGAATTCTTGGTAGTTGTACATGTATCCTAACTTGTCGACCTGTACATATTTAGTTAATAGAATATTAACATAAATTACTGATCAGATATATTTTCCAGTTTACCATATGCTGCACAACCACTTCCTAGAATTAAATTACTTACATGTATGGATCAATTTATTTCTATTGAGTTGAAGACTGGCAAAAGTCATGAAATGTTTTTATTTATTTAGGTATTTATTGGCATGTATTGTGAACATTTGTACATTTCGGACGTTATAGTGAAGACCACGGAGGTACCATCGGTTGTGGGTTTTGAAGGTAAGACATCACAACAGCTGATATGGAAAGCCTAGAAATTCCAACGCATAAAAATTAGTTACAAATGTTACTTGCTATGACCAAGAAACCAATGAAACGTATGCCTTACATAAAACTGCTTAGAATTTGCTTAGTGTCATCGTTGACTCTTGAATTAGCAAAGCTGATACATGAGCAATATATTGCCACCCATGCGCACCATTTCAACTGAAAATAGAATCCATTGCATCACTCATTTGAACGGTGGGCTAATACGAATTACTAACGCCTGGTTTATATTTATTAGCTAAATCCTGTGTTACACTTGCGTGCAAAAAAATCGACTCACCTGGATGAATTGAGTCAAAATGTGTTTTTCTCAGAAACCAAATGTCCGATTTAAAATCGGAAAAATGTGTTTTGTAGACAATTTATTCCTCTT
>JAQGAF010000250.1:0-62795 GCA_034687865.1 Kryphioiulus occultus
GACAGTCAAGCGAAATAACGTGATTCCTGAGGGGCTCGTCCAATTAGCCAATCAGCGCCCTTCTTGCTGTTCACGTGACCGGTGTGGTGACTCAAAAATGGCGGCTGCAAAAGCATGCGAATGATGCGAGGGTCATGTAGTTTGATTCAATTTCTATAAGTTGTTTTACAAATTGCATTGTATTGTCGCGCGTTGTAATGAATTGTATACGTTTTAAGAACCCTGCTGTACTGCTGGGTAAATTACTCAATCGCATGCATGTTAGCAACGTGTGCAGAAATACATTTCAAAATGTAGCCAACCGGGTCTACCTAGCCCAGCATGCTAGAACGTACTGTTCTGGTAATTGCGAGTTGTTTTCTCCTGATTTCTTTGATTTGAAAATTAGAATTACAAATATACTTGTTCATGTAGAAGGGAAAGAGATCAAGGGTGAATACGAACTCACAGATCCTGCGAGTGAAGCTGAAGTGTAAGATTTTGCAAACGTACAGTAGGCACAGCATGTATGTGAACACAGAAAATTGTTCACCGGCTTAAATTAAAAAGTGTAGTTGTAAACGTTCCTGTATTACATTAAGTACCCAGTTTATTTAAAAACAGTAAAAAACGTTTGCAAACATCGGCACTGTCACCTCTGTAAAGTTTAGGATGGAGTTGACAGTGCTTGATGTTTGAGGTCGTATGGAATACAGTAGTGTCGGAGTCTTTCATTTTAGTGAGGGTGTCATCACTGCCAGAACATACGTGAATGTGTTACGCCAACAGAGATGTCTATAACTATACTCCTTTTAATTTACCTGTGAACAACGATTTTCATAGTGATCACATACTAGTTGGGCCTACTGTTCAAGTTCGGACAGTCATCAAAGGGATAGTTGGAAGGGTCAAAGTTTATTTTTAAAGTATGCGTTTTAATTTCCTTTTCAGAGTAAATGTTGTGTATATTACTAAGGACGGAATTCGGATTCCAGTACGAGCAAAAATTGGCGATAACATCCTTTTTCTGGCACATAGGCATAAAATCGATCTTGAGGGTAATTCAACAGAAATGTCGGCCTACGAGTCATGGGCCACTACTGTTCAACAGTACATGTAGCCTGTTTTTTATGTATGACATATACTCATTTTTAAAAATTAATTTTCAGGTGCTTGTGGAGGGGCGTTAGCATGCAGTACATGCCATGTTTACATACAACCAGAATACATGGATAAACTCATTCCTTCTGACCCAAGGTATTCTGAAACAAGTTGCATTTCAAATTGTAAATGAATTTGTTGAAATCACAATTTATATTTTTCAACGTTAAATAACCAGGCTTTATTTTTAGTGAGGATGACATGCTCGACACTGCTTCTGATGTTACAGAATACTCAAGATTAGGATGTCAAATTATATTAACAAAAGATATGGAAAGTATGGAGATATCTATTCCTACTGTAACACGAAACTTTTACGTAGATGGTCATGTACCTAAACCACACTAGCATCATAATTATATTATTTTAATACCACATGTAGATTTTTGTACAATTGTTTTCTTATCAGTTGAATTCTAATAAAAAGTTTTTTGTAATGTTGCTTAGTTTGAAAAATAAATTTATCGTAATCTTATATATAAAAGTACAAGTCAATTGCTTGAACACGCGCTTCCAGCTTACGAACCTAGAATTCTTGCAGTTTCTCAATTTAAGTCCTCCAGAAATGTGGATTCGCTTGTAACCTTCTTTGAAAATTGGTAAACCAATTCTGCAATGTACTGAAAGGCACGTATGTCTCTGAGGCATTAGGCGTCATCATTGACTGCGATCGAGCAAACGAAGAAGCATAATTAAAGAAGTTTTCCAGCATTTTGGTGGTAAATTCCGTGAAGGTGTCGACAGTTGATGGAGCAGCAACAGTTACGGGAGTGTGATTATTAATGGCTATCAGAGGTTCCACAGAAATTCCAATTTGAGCCAAGTGCATTGCTTGCTGTTGTAGGAAAGGATGAGGACTAATTTCACCTTCTAAAATAGTCAAAAAATTAAAATAGCATATTTCCATATAAACTCAAGCTTTTGTTAGAGCAAATTATAAAATGCATACCTTTTTTCAAATTTGATATTTTAAAAATTGCACTCGGTTTTATATTGGATATATGGCCAAGTAGTTGCCAGCAAGGAGGAGCATTAGGGTTTGGCCAACTAAAATATACTGAAAATTACAATAAAAACATAATGAATGTTATTTTTCTGGGCCCAGTTATATTCACACCTTACTTTCCCAAGTTTTCCAGATAAAAATTGTTATTTCCCCCTGACCATCAAAATTTTCCCAGCAAACCAATATAAAGTAAAGGCCATTGCCTATGACGATAACTATTAAATTTGAAGAACAGTTCTAAATCAAAGAAACTCGAAGAAAGGTGTTTGAAATACTACTGCATACATGCGTATCACATTTGAGATATATCCTTTACTGTCAATACAGCTGAGATATGACCTGGTATCCCAATTACCAAGGCAAATAACACATCAAAACAGCCCATACAGTGGTTGGGGATATTATTTAATTACCCAGTCCTCCAGTATCATCTGGAAATGGTTCTGTACCAGTCATGAATACCACGATATGATTTATGCTGTCCGCCTCAGGGATATTGAATAAGAACTGCGTGTGCCCAACTCTTTCAAAGTCAGTTTGGGGCTGAAATATGGAAAAAAATGCAAGTGATATTTGTCCTGAATATAACGTTAGGTATTGGCCATTTAGTTTTGCAGTCGAATATGGCACAGTACCTCAGCAATGCAATTATTAGGTGGTTAAATATCTTATGAACAGCTTACCAAACGTCCAGAAACAATCACTCCAAACATGTTTAAATGCTTAATTAATTGCAACTAAAATAAAGAAAAACTACTTGAAAACAATACCGGTAATTTCATCTCCAAATCGAGCTAGCAGACAGCTTACTAATGGTCGAAATGTCAAATTTATCTTATGGCGCTTTAAAAAACAGCCTTTCAAATTCGGAAAACATCTGTGGCATAAGACCTGCAAATTTGATCCTGGCATGGCAAACTTTGAATTAGATCCTTTATTTGTGAAAGCCTTGCGTTTACTACATTCAAAAGCGAAAGATTCCACGGAACAATTAAAACAACTGTTAGATGACGGTCTACATCACCATACATCATCCTCGGTATATGGACAAGAGCCAGTGAAAGTTAGTTTGAGCAGTAAAATTTGTTTGACTTGTGAATATGTCTTGCTTACTTTCATATGTAAAAGTCAGGGACTGGAAATAGCAAACATTCAACTGACTGACTAGAAAAGGAAAATTTATTGGAATGAATCATCGATATTTGGTCCATTACAAGAATTGATGCTAGAATTTTTTCTCTTGATTTTGAGACTTTTTTTTCTTACCAGCTCTCCAACTATGGCTCTAAGAAACTGTCCACAAAACAAGCACTGGAAGCTCCTCAACAGCCCTCTAAAAAAATCTCGATTAAGGAGGATGAAACCAAAAGAAAAGAGGCGGAGAAGCGTACTTTTGATAAGGTCAGCTAGAACGTACCAATACCCCACATACGTTTAGCAAACTATTAGTCAGTTTATAGCTTTCACACTGATCTGTTGCGTCTGATTTTCAGCTAAAGCAAGAAGTGGATATAGTCCCAGAAATAAAAAAGTCTCGAATGGAAAAAATCGTTATCCGAGCTCCATCTCCTGTCGTTCTGGTAAAAGATGAGGAGAGCTCGGATGAAAACACCAATGCAACTGACATTGCTTTGGAAATGGGCTTAGCTTGTGTGGTTTGCAGGTAAAGAAACGAGAACTCAGTTAAACTTGTGAAATCAAAGGAGATCACTTAAAGGTTAATATTTTTGTGATTAGGTCATTTGACGTTGCGCCTGGAAACACTCTTGTCGAATGCCAGGATTGCCACAGTCTTTACCATCAGGTAACTTGTCTTTCTAGTCTTTTAATGTGAGTCTACAATGTAACTGGAAATGACTTTTTTAAAAATAAATAATTTTTCTTTTGTCTCTTTTTAGGAATGCCATAAACCTCTAATCACTGACCATGAAGTCAACGACCCACGTTTAGTGTGGTACTGTGCCAAGTGTACTAAAAACATGAGAAAAATGGTAATTGTTTTTATTAGATTACTGACAGAAATAATTAAGTTTACTGAAGACTAATTGGGTTGCAAATGTTTTTCATGTTAACAGGCAAGTAAAAACCAGAAAGCTACTAAGCCGGTGGTACCAGCAACCACCAAGGAGAGCAGTGTCATTGGCAAGCCCGTTAAACCGGAGCCGATTGTAGCTCAACCCGCACAAACCCACATTTTTAAGAGAGCCGAACCAAAGGCAAGACTAACATTTCTATGGCTTTGCAATGTGTGTTTTATTTAGTGCAGATTTGGTAATTTCAAATGAATTCTATTGATTAGGTTACCAGTGCAGTTTCTTCAACTTCCTCAACTGCTTTGGGGAATAAACCAATTGGTCTCGCTGGTTTGGCTGCAAGTCTTAGTGGAAAATCTCATCAAGTTCCAAAGGCATCTCAACCTAGTTCAGGGAAATCCTTGCCATCTATCAAGCCTTCTGCCATAGGAAGCAGCACAGCAAAACTGAGCGTGGTCCAAAGCACATCTGGTTCGAGTAAACCCAGCCAGTTTTCAAATTTGATTTCATCAACGAAGACTAACTCTCAGAGCAGCACTAGCAGCAGCACCATTCAGACGCCAACTACTCCAACGAGTACAACTGGTAGTGCAGGTAGTTTCTTACCTGTGAAATCGTCTTCCACGTCATCTCTGGCCCCAATCTCGGCTCCAAAAACCACATCGACAGCCTCTGCTGGAGGCAATGGATCATCCTCGTCAAATACCTCGTCGAAATCTGCAAGCTCCAGCTCGATGATGTCTGCCGATAAGAGGCTGCAAATTATGAAGAAAAAGGCAGCAGCAAAAATGCAAGAAAAAAGAAGGTTGTCGAGTAAATGAATCTAGTAAAATTTGTATTGAAACAATTTTAAACTTCTGATTCACACATGAAAAACTGAAACAAAGATGTCTTAGCTGTAATTAAACAGCTCATTCACAATGACTGCTTTGTACCAACCTTGTAAAGTATTTTCACGTTCAGTCCATGCAGTAAACCAAGTACATCAAATGTTAGATTTCAGTTGTTTAAAATCAAGCATTGCTAAAGCAGTAAATGCAACCAAGTTTAAACTCACTGCAATGGAGTCAGTGCCTGTACTAGCTTGTTCCACTGGTTGAAAATCCATTTAGATTGTAATTTTAAATTTTAAAATAAATAACAGAAACGAGTTCATTTCTATATAGTTTTAATATGGAAGTAAAATGACAATGATTTTTCTTATAAACTCAACCAAAGAACGTTAGTCTCATTCCTAACAACAGGATTAATGAGAAATGGAATTTGACCTTGAGAATAAAGGCACAAATGGTTTCTGGAAGTTCACAAGTTTACGTAACATATCCTGGAAATGGAACGAACATCAAAGCATGGACAATTCTGACAATAATGTAAAAGGACGTAATGAAACACGAATCACAATGACAGTTAGAATCTGGGAAAATGGTGACGGTTAATTACTTAAATTCACAACTTAAGAAATTAACCTCACGATTTTCTCCAATGCAGCTGTTGATTAAAACCGAAGTTTCACACTCTTTAAGCCATGGCATCATCTTGAGGAGTTATTGGGCAATTCTTCATTTGTGCATTAGGATTGTCTAATTTTTGCCACCAATCATCATAAGCAAAAATTCAATCATGGCAGAGTGGCTAAAATCAAACAAAAAAGCAAACATTGACACTACGGACATTTTCTTTTTTTAAAAAAAAAAAAACTACGTACTGAACAAGAGCACACAGAGCGAACAGTTGGGAGGAATTTTTTTTTGCCCCAACCCAAATGACCAAATTAATGAAGCCTTATTAAAACTGTTATCTACCATCAGGAAGTATCTGCCGAGTTGTCCCATATGCAGTCATTCCTGCCTGCGATGCTCCTTTGTTCGTCCCATATTGCAATCCAATAATTCGCTGGCTTTCGGACAACTGCTCTTGGCTAAACAAACGTTTGTTTTCATCCGCCACTTTCACTCCTAATTGTGGACCTTCGAATCCCTTTTTCTGAGCCTAAATTCACATTGATAGATTAATAATTTGTTTCGAATTCAGAATGCCTTCTGATTAATATGGATGAATGAGCTAACCAGTCCTCCTAGTGCAAACAGGCAATCGACAACCTGAAATTACAGCAACGAAATAAAGTCAGTGTTTCATATTTTCCATGTTACAGTGAAACCACTCTATTCGGACAACTATAAGTCTGACAACTCACTTTGTCATAGTTTTGGCAAAATCTCATTTCCCACAACATTATCGAGAAAATCTCAATGAAGTTGGCGACCAGTCTAGGTATCAGACAATTTTAACAACATGTGGACTAAATGGCTTTTACCATTTTCTGCACCGCGCTTTGGTGACCACTAATTCATGTGTGAGAAAATGCAATTTCCTAAGGTATATTTTATATTGTTAGCAGTGTCAATTTTTTTTATCGGGATCTTAGCGAACTAACTCCAACACTTAGTATGCACCATAGGTGTCATCAATATGATCGCACTGCATGAGGACAGACAATGCAAAAATATCTATCATATGTGGGAGGGACTCAATTGTAAACGTCAATTTTTTTTAACAATGCAAACTAAAAGCCTAGTTCATTTCTCGAGAAATTTAAATTTAACGCCAAGCGCCACAGATGCAGCACAAATTAAACGGTATTCTATTCAATCAAATCATGTCACCGAGATAGTGCACAGAGAAAGCCTTATCCTTTGCTGGCCAATGGCATCTCCCTAAAGAAGGCCTACTTATTCACTAAAGTGTTTACATTACATTTAACACTGGGGGCGTAGGTTAAGGCTAGAACGTCTTTTACAGAGCGTGCTCTGCACATGACATCTAGTTGGAGACGAAATAGATCCTGGTGGGTGTAAGAGAACAAGTTCATGCGTAAAATATATCATAGCTGTTGCCCACCAGCCAGCTTTTATTACTGGACTTTTAATTTCCTCATTTAAAAGCAAGGCGGTCCAGATTAACAGTGACTCTGAAAATGACATCACTCTACTCGGTTCATATTAAACGACAAGGCTGATAGATATTTATCTCTTCCTCGGTATTCAACCCATCTTGCTAACTCTGTTCAGCCGAGCCCATGTTTCTCATCAATTACCTTTGAACCCTGACAACGTCGATCATTGTACCTACAGTGAAAGGCACAATTGCAAAATCCTCCTCCCGCACAGAACAAGAATTACGATGGCATTCAGTAACACGAGAAAGGCCAGAATAATTTTCAAGCACCCCCATGAAGACAATCTGGGCTGACCACTTCGGCTATGTGGACTGGGGACGAGGCAACCTTCATACCTACCATGTAGAGATTTTTGTGCTCGTAGAGATCATTAACTTGGAAAAGATCTTGCGATTTAAGACCATACGATTCACATCCCTTCAGGAACATTTCCACGTTTTCTCTCTAAAAGAAAAAAAAAATTCGTGTAGGCGGTTACTCGCTTTAATTAAACGGAGCTCAATAAATTTTCAACATAAGACAGTTGTATACTGAGAAATACGTTATCCTGCAGGAGTTTATGCTACATGTACAAGTAAGATAAATTTCATTTGAGCATGTAGGTGTATACAGAGCTTGATAAGTTTAAATTGCCCTCGCTAAGCTATTTTGCCAGCTTTCCCATGTCTCGTCTACTAATATTTCCAAAAATATTAAAAACGCTTTAATATAGACATCTAAAATACATTTATAACAAAAGTTGTGATATATTCTGATAACTTCTTTTGATGATTGTATTGTGGATAATGACATACAGTTCCAACTGTTTGCAAGTTTCGAAAGTGGAATTTTCAAAACATAAAAGAAACTTCACAACTGATGCATACAATGCATACAAAATGTTGCAAATTCCAAAATTGCTAAACCCTTGCTGCAGGAAAACAGGCCTAGATTCTGCTGTTATTGTGTCATGAAAGTAGGCATTGGTGATAGTGGCTCGTTCAGAGCCGGTTTAACGCACTCAATTTTTAGGAGAAAAAAACCAAACTTTTACCCGACATTACCACCATTTCGAACGCATGCTGCATCATTGGTCTAAGTATGTTGTGGTCAAAAAAAAGGCAAATGGACGAATTGGGAACCAAATTGCAATTAAATGTAATTGAATTTCTGTCCTATTTGTCCATTTAAGGTACACTTGTGCTAAAACGTACCATAGTAAAGCTATCTTTCAAAATGCCATTATGAAAAATTTTTTTTGTATAAGAAAGATTGCCCTCAAGTTCTATTCAGGGTTCCCACAGCTTTTGTAACTTAAAATCCCCTGACTTTCCCAGGTTTAATTTTCATTTTCCCCTGACCTATATTAAGTTTTTAATTCCCCATTGGACAATATAATTTGAAAAACCTACTCTTGAATATACAGGAAATGTTTTTAAACAGAATAGCCCTAGATTAGGACGATATAATTGTTAAATTTACATATGAAATTAATTCACAAAATTTTTTAATTAGCATTACGCAAATGCTAAGAATTTACTTTCAAATTGCAATTTCAAAATTTAGTAGACAAACTACATGTAGATCAAATTTAACTGAAAGGCTACAGTGAACAATGAAAATCAGTTCATAAACAGAACAATTCAACAGGTAGGTTTGTTTGTTTGTGAGATTTTTAAAGTTGACCTAACAGGTAGGGCGCTTTATAAATACATGCACATGTAGGATTATTGGAAATCACTCACAAAATCAGGGCATGCGCATAAATAACTGATAACAGGGTTTTTGCACTAATGCCTCCTGGCCTTTGTACTTGATTGAAAATGCTTTTAAACCACTCAACATACATTTGTTTATTTTGGAACATTTTATACTCGGTAGACAACGATTCTAAATATTAAACGTTTTCTAAAGAAGACCTCTATTCAAGGGTCACCCGCAAGTTTAACCTTTTGAATTAAATACTCATGTGATTTGTTGACATCTAATCAAAGGATTACTTTGTAGTCTCCTAATGATATGAGGTTATTGACGCAGCATGAAATGGCAACCGATCGAGCAACCCTATATTTTATACTGATGCGATCTCTCTTTAGCAGACTCAAGGTCTACCTATGAAATCTCACAAGGCCACGTGAAGGGTCAAGAAAAATTAATTCACCATCACTGGTTCACAGATTACTGATAACATTTTTAGCGGTAGTGAAGAAAGACTTACCTGTTTGAATGGCGCTTTCATTGTATTGACTTTCTTTATCAAGCCAGGTTCGAGAATATTTATTAACCTAGAAATTAACGTTTCGTGCATGACATCACGCTATACAGCTGTAGGTGAAAAAGAAAATAAACCTGCAATAATTATAATACTAACTGGCAAAGCGCAACTCCGTCCTTTAGCACATAGGCAACATCTAGCTGGTCCCTAAACCCTTCGTCAGGTTTTGGGGGTTCCAGTGGGTGTTCCAACATGGCCTCAATCCACCTTAGGGCACTCATTGCCCGGTCCATGCTGAATTTTGCTTGTGCCTAGAAATGAAAAAAAATATATTTGCAGAACACTTTACAGATGAAATAAGGCAAAACTTCAAAACTTGTTAGCACTGTTTTGGATTTTTGGTCACGAGAAAACATCACTTTGTTATAAGTTTGCATGCGAGAGTTTATGAAGGCCTTTGACAAATATCTGCAGTAGTTTTGAGCAAACATCTTATGCTGCAGCAGTTTGCACAAACGTCAAAATGTGCCATTTTTAGGCAAAATCCTACAGACCTCCATTAGGCCTACTAATTGGAAACAAGAGCAACCAATTGGCTGTTAAACAATACTACTGATAATCAAATCTTCACATCAGATTATCTCAATTTTTCTTTCGTGTATGATTACTCAATAGGACCCAATAGCTCTCATAGGACAGCCTGCTGCACATCCAGGATAATACAATATGCACTGTATTGCCAACCAGACATTTAAAATTATAATCCCAGTTTCGTTCAAAAAGACGAATAAGAATACAAGTACAACAAAGTAGGTTTTTGGCAATTCACAGTGCACCAGTTCTTACTTTTTTTCGAAATTTTTTTTTGGTAATAGGCTAACAAATTCATACTATCATGGAGGGGGCGGTAAAAGGATGACGTCATTATAGATGTTTTATTATAATTGACTTCAAATCCTCTGAAAATCGCGAGAAGTGATGACATATTCACTAGCCTACATTTTTCTAGTTAGCCTAGTTAATCAACTTAATAATTGCAAGTAATGTACGTACTAACAAAATTAAGATTACATTCTATGGTTCTAACTTGAAAAATGACAACGTCACCACGGATTGGTGTTAAACCTATTATTATG
Organism: Kryphioiulus occultus; assembly: GCA_034687865.1. Classification (NCBI taxonomy): domain Eukaryota; kingdom Metazoa; phylum Arthropoda; class Diplopoda; order Julida; family Julidae; genus Kryphioiulus; species Kryphioiulus occultus. The sequence continues at coordinate 10,466 of JAQGAF010000250.1, forward strand.
AATGTTATGTGGTGTTGACTACTTGAATTATATACTGTACACGTACTGTAATTATGTAACGATAACAGCACACACTTCGTGCTGTGGTTGGTTAAATAAATTTCATTCTCGAGATTAATTACGAGCGTACATTTCGACCTACCAAAGAGTAGTCCAAAACAGTGTCGGTAATTGTTAGTGGTAAGTAACACGAGCCTGTATGGATTGTCAAAATCAAAATTGCTCAGGGGTTTTACTGCAGGGTGGAGCGTGGACGTAAAAGCGTTAGAAATCCTCTCAAGGACAGGCTTTGGGTACAACTTAATCCACTTTAGTGTTGGCGCAGAGATAAAGTAAAGCCCATAAAAACATTCATAAATACGGAAACCAGATAAAAAGCTTCCCCAGCCGTCCCACTCGAGCGTGTCTCTCACCCACACCAAATGGCTGGACGCCTGGAAAAATGGACGAAAGGCGACAGGGTTAGCTCAATGGGCGTGGTCACCCAATCTGCATTTTAAATGGGTCCACTATTGTTTCGGGATGGAGTCACCCAAGTTATAACACAACTAGAGCTCCAAAACGAAACAATGTCACAGCCACCAAATAATTCGGTGGCGACGATACAATTTGACAAAATTATCGTCTTCGCACCGCATAAAACTGTCAGAGGAGCAATAACAGAGACGCAATCGTGTAGACTGTACGGTTCAACAAAAATAATCAACTTTCAGTTGAATATGGCACCGAGCAAAATTATAAATTATACGATCAACTCTGGTTTGACTTAGGTGGATTGAAAGCAAGCTCTCGCGTTTCAACTCGCTTTCAACGGAAAATTTAACGTCAAACTTAAAGTTGAATCGTGATATCGATCGATCTCCACAGAAATTTATAGTCTTTCCCAAAAGTTCTTTTGGGGAACATTCACTCATGGGTAGAATAAACTTTCTTATCATACATGCTAGTCGACGTATCTTAAGTATACTTTGAAAATATTGGCATAGGTTTCGTGGATGTCATGCTTTGAGAGTACGAGTATTTCAACAATTTATTTGCATATGTTGCTCATTTCGATTGAACATTTTTTTATCTTTCCTCTCAACTTCCATTGCACACCGCCATACCCATTTCCTGCATGCCTCACAGCAAACAATTTTCTAGTTTTTCTACATAATTCGAAATTGCTTGTTAGTTTTTCATCATGCAATTAGCAATGGGAGTTATCCAGTTTATATACAGAATAAGCTGGCCAGTCACATCCAAAATTCAATACCCACACTACATTTACTAGCACAAGTCATTGAACATTAGAAAATTAAAGTACAGTATTGGTTCTTGTTACAGTTTTATGGTTGGTTCTTGTAGACAGCAATGTCATTTAAATTTTAAACCCGTTGCAGATGTAACGAATGAATAATCACGGGTCACGCAAAACTGGTGTCGACTTTCTAAGGACTTATTATAGGAAGTAGTGAAATACATTTTTATATTAATATCAACAGCAGTCTCCATAGAGCCCAGACAGGGCAAAACCCCTCTTTAAAAATGCAGGACCGTAACGTAATCCAATACGAAATTATGAAATTGTGTCGATTGAAGCTGAACAACCGAAAGCTGACCCGAATTCGACGAACGAAATTGAATCTTTACAGCGTGTTAGTTTTTTTTCAATGTAAACGCCAATAAATAAAAAACTAAAGAAGCGAAGACATGCAATTAAGGTTTTCTTTCAAATTTCTCGTCGATCGTGTTGAAATCATGGGAGATTGCATGCACAAATCGACTAACTGTAAACAAATGAGAAAAAAAAATTATGGCCAAGAATTTATTATGAAATAAAACATAAGCCCAGAAAATAAACATGTGGCAACTTTACACTAATTGCCCCAGAAATGCATGCATGGTGAATTCAGGCTGATTTGTTAATTCAGACAAGACCACTATGACCACCTTGACCCAGCTAAACTGCAGCGATTGGGACCATCTGATTGTTTTTTAAACAAAAGCCATGCAAAATTAGTCATTCACGTGTAAATTAACATTGCAATTCAAGGCTGAAAATCGTTCAAATTTGCATTTTCATTACTATTCCATTGACGACATACTGCAGGAACATAACATGTGTACCGCAACTCTCAATGTTGACATTTGATCAATCCTGCCATTTCAACTATTCGTGAAACTTTCGTAAGTTTGTTTCAACAATGAAAACCAGACATGTAAACAGATGTCATTTTATGGGAATTCTAATTTGCGATTTTAGCAAAAAATGTCGGAGACCGACAAAACAATTCGTTATTTAGTTAATACAGGGTGTTTCACTGTTGTTTCATACGTGCAAATTGGGGAAGGAACTACACTGAATGGCAAAATTAAATTAGCCATCACGTATTTTCCACGCCCACCCCATTTCAGTTTCCTGACAAATAGATGAATAAGACTGTTCGGATTACATTTTCTCGTTAACCTAGTTTTACACCAGACTATGGAGGACTGCCACTGAGGCCTGTAAAACAAGCAAAGCTTTGATAGAATAAAAAAACCTCGTTTGGGTACCTTACCTTCTGGGCTCAACCCAGATATAAACGAGGTTGGCTATGTTATCTTACCATATTGACAATCACCCTTGCAGCTCCCCAATTTCAATTCAAGTCCAGGTTAAAACCGCGTGACATTATTTCTTATTACACGTAGTTCATTACACGCATGCGAAATTTGAAGACTGGAGGAGAGCAATTAATCAAACAGCAGTTCTGGGCAGTGGGTAGGCCTATATTAATGCCCAAAATCGTTCAGTTCTTTTGACAATAATAAAGTAGGCCTACTCCAGTTTCATGACGATTTTAATTGGTCTGCAACTGACAACTGTTGTACTTAATCATAGTACAAACGAGTTCAGCGTATTGATAGAAGGGTGTCCCAACAGAGGTACATGTATATATATATATATGTAGTTGAAAGGTCACATGGGAAAAAGTTAAAAGACAACTGGTGCTTAAGGCAAGGGTAAATGAACAGTTAGATAACCTGGGGTTACTTACAACCACAAGTTAACCTGAGGGACAGCAGATTATGATTATGCTCCACCATTTTATTATTGAAAGTTTAATTCCACACAAAGTTAGTAAACCTGTAGATAACTAGTATTTAACTTACATGTAACTTGAGCAACTACAGTAGTTTTAAAACCTGTTTTATTTAAGTTTGGTAAACGTATATGAAGTCCATAAATAACATCTTTATCTGACGCATCCTCCATTTTTATTCCAAACATCAGGAGGGACACCTAATCGCGGTTTTCGCCATTATCTAGGCTGCAAAACTAGATTTTAGTTCTGTGTCCTCAGTATTGGGTAACTAGAGGTTAACCTTGGGTTTTGGTTCAACTTTGTTGGTGCAACCGGGCCTAAGAAATTAATTCAAAGTCATTGTGACTTTTCTTTTATAATGTTCTACCACTCATGGCCATCTGAGCTCATCCCAGTGTTGTATTTTTACATAAACTGTCCTTGATCGAGGACTTTACCGCGAAAAGGGTTAATCACCTTCGCCCATTTGACCGATGGAATTTGATGGAATGTATGGACGAAACTATACAGTACGTCTGAGTCTGATATCCAAGTCGAGCACACCATTGCGACAGCGAAAGTTTATAGATAAAACTTCGTGGTTATAACAAGATACCCAACAGGCTTGCGAGTGGGGAAAATCAACCTTTTGAGGTCATGCTTTTCAATCTTGGGAATTCACCCTGGGGAAATAGGCACCTTGTACGCTCGCTGATAAGGTAATTTATACGAGGAAAGTTTAGGGTCAATCCTAAAGTGCGCAGCACCAAACAAGGGGATTTGCGTCCCAGCATCGCCTTATGTTATTTGATTACCACGAAAAACAAAACCACGTAGCAAGAAACTTTTACTTCTCAAATTCCACAACGTTCTGAGAGACTCAATAGGCCTAACTACCAAACTTTCCATCATTATTTGGTCGAGATGGCACTCGCCAAAATACTTCAGCCGCGGAAAGAAATATAGAATACTATTTCGTAAACACTATTAACGAAGGCTTATAGAAAGTGTGAATAAAATGTTAAGTGGTGAACAGTTTCAGGATAGTGAAGCAGAAAAAAAGTGGCCAAGAACGTTCCAGGCCGGTTGGAACCACTGAACCGTATGATTGCTACTTTTCACGGCCATTAGAACCCTTTTTTTCCTCTTACCTTTAATTGGCATTCCCGGCTAAGTCCATAGGACGGTCCATGATAGGCCATTTTCGCAGCGATTTAACGGGAAAAATATCCAACCTCAGATGGGACAGCAAAAGCACAACATGAAATCCGAGCACGAAAAAGAAGCACTGACGAGAGCGAAAGCAAAGCAACAAGTGGCCAGCCAGTGGAGGCAGCGCCCAGCGCGGCAAAAACGTAAACTAGAATTCCATGAAAAGAATGGATTGCGTCATCGGGACATGACGTCACGAAAAACTCCAAATAAGGACAATGTGATGTCAGTTGCAACACGCTCTGTTAAAACATATGCAAATATGGGGAAATAAAAGCCGTAATTCTCCGACCTACAACAGCGACCTCGTAGGATGAAATGTGTCCCACTTTGACTATTTGTGTGGTTCAATCGAAACAGTTTTTTCTTTTTTTTTAAATGTTGTACATGTATAAGATGCGTAATATTAATTCCGCTATATTTTTGTGAAACGAATTGCGCTTCATTTAAATTAATGTACTTCAAACAAGAAATCGTTACCATTTTTGAGGGTAGGATTAAGAACAAATATGAAGAAAAGGTTTAAACAAAATACATGTACATGTACATGTAGACAAAAAGAGAACATAAAACGTAGTTTTTTGATATAGGAATGTACATGTGCATGTATGACTTAATACTGCCTAATAAACTTGATACCGATACTGCTATAATTTCTAATGAAAATCATGTCAGCACGCTCATGTTAACATTTATTCGAGAACTATTAGCTTGCATAAATAAAAAAATGAACATAGTTGGGCATCCCTAAATTGTATACGAAAATATATTTATCACGAAACAATTGTTTCCAATAATGTAAATACGCTGCTCGATACATTGTCAATCATTTTGATAAAATCAGCGAATGAAACGTTTACGACATTGTTTACTCCATCCATTATTTATAATACGTCAAGTAGAAATAAGGGTTTATTTGAACTGCTGATTCGACGTAACACTATCCCTGCAAAATCCTGCGTAACATAGTACACCTACTGGGCAGAAAGTTGAAGGAAAACTAGTCTGCTGCCCATTTTTAGACATTTCTTTTTTGTGATCCACTTTTCATATTATTATGACTAGAAACGCTCCGCAAGTTTATTAGGTCACTGAATATTAATTAAATAATTGTGTTTCATGCTCTCTCGAAACAGCTTACGACTAAAAATAAATAAGAACAAAAAGAACTGAGTGATTGACAACGTGTGCAGGTACCCATTTACACACTAGTGTGAAGGTCGACTTAACAGGAGTAACATGTGAATTAAAGTGTAATATGAAGTGTATTAGAATTTTTTTTTTTCGGAGAACTGAATTATAAGGAAAGATATTTTTTATAGGATGACCCATTAAATTACGACTTGCTGTCACCCTCTATTAGGGACGTATGGGGGGTTGGCCAAATGATGATGTCATCCTTGCTGTCTTATATAACATTGGGTTAAAATCCATTATTTGTAATCCAATCTGAAATTTGCAACAAAATGTTGAAAACGAACCGAACTAAAACCCTGGTTTTATGTATCGCAAACGTTTGATTTTCTGAAAAATAAAAAATAATTGTTCTGGGCTAGAGTATAAGCAGTTTCTAAAATCTTCAGGTTTTTGCCTTACTTGTTGTCACACACATTAAGATGGAGGTAGAAAAATAATTAAAAACAAACAATACGAATTACCAGTGTTATAATGGGAAGATGGACAGTTTACATTACATTGTGTGATAGAGTATATAATGTGTACATAAGAAATGCGAAAATGAAAAGATAGAAATCTGTAAAATGGCAGTGATTTCATGTTTTCAAATTAAAGGATTAAGACAATAACTCTGAAAATTACACATTGACTAAAGATATGTAAGATAGACATGTGTTGTGATTTCAAACACGAAATATTTTAATGTTTTTAACTCCACACACAAATTACACGGTTTATAAGATTTATAATAAGTTTTTCTTCTAAAATAAGAGTTGTAATCATGTAGTAAGAGTAGCCAATTTCAAGGATATATTAGTGACATTGGCCACAATCATGTCAATTAGATAAGGTTAGATCACTACAACAACAACATAAAGGCATTGTAATTAAACCACCACTTAATACGTAATGTTGTCAATCCCGAGAGATACGGTTTATGGAAATGTAAAGAAACAATAGGGGTACTCAAAGGATCGAGACATAATTCAACTGTGTGCATACATGTACGTCAAATGAAAAACAACATTTTTGTATGCCGTATATTGGTTTGATGACAACCAGAGAATTTTTCAAAGACATTACATAGTTTATTTTTTCTCTCATGAAGTGCTGCTATCCACTTGAGTACCACTAATGCCTCGTTATTTGCAATTGCACTTTCATGGCGAAATAAACGTACATGTACATGCTCATTCACTAGGAAACTGTAGAGGAATATAAAAGAAACAGACGCAAGATAGTAATTGGAAACTAATTACGACAAAACAACATCTGTGCTATTTTTTTCATGAAAGTCAATGGAAATAAAAACTGACGCTTATGTAAGGCACCTTTATGACCATCTTTAGGTTTACCAAAGTGTGTAACTAATTATCAAATGTAATTGCATTACATCCTATACCTTACCAATTAATGTAAAATACTATCAAGACAATTACAGTCTAGTTCACGCTTTCTCGACTGACCGTTAATGGAAGGACGGTGAAAATAAAAGTATGCGAGTATTGTCCACTTTTAGAAATCCCAAACGGCTTAGCATGTGCGAGTATACAAATATTGAAGATAAATTGCCATTACCAACAGCCATTTATATAAAATGTAATCGTCTCTTACAAGCAACCCTACTTACTAGGTTTAGGGATGTTCAAGTGTTATATCATCAATGACACTGTGTTGGGCATCGTTAAATTGTATTTGAAAAACGCCAAAAATGTAATTTAAACTTCGTTTTTTGTACTTTCAAAATAATAATTACCTGATATTGGTTGTTTAACTTGAGATACAACTGTAAAATTTTCGTGTAATCGGCAATTTACGCCATCTTGAACAAACGCAATTGAGTTTTCTAGAACGGCTTCCTATATGGAATCTCAAATTCTACGGTTGCCATGGTCGCCAATCACGTGCGCAGCCTCTTCGCGCATCGACACGTTATTACGTTCAACCAATCAACGCTGTACAATTTGAGCGGCAAATTCAAACTTTCCATACAATGTCATCACCGTTGCATTTCAAACAACTTTAGGGTTTGCATTTGTGTAGGTTTAGTTATGGGACCCCTCGCAGCTAAGTGAGATTGGTGCCTGAGATATAAAATATTCTGTGTAAAGTCAGCATTGTAATCGATTTAATGCGCCATATGGTGCAGTAAGACTGCAATTAATGTATATATTCGGGGAATCTATCACTTAGACTACGTCCTTCCTATCAGTCAAGATGATAACAGACCCTGACATACAGTCAGCACGAAACTATTCAAAACGTGCTTAAAACGATAAATCTAAGACGATGTATGATCCTTTCTATCGTGTGTATAACTAATGGAACTCTTTGTACTATGGCTCAACTTGTATCATCTCGAGTAATTCGGGCTGGTCCATGGCATAGCACAAGTACGGTACAAACTTGATCATTTTGGCATCAAATAAGATAAAAAAGCAGCACAGCCAATGGTGAATAATCACTCACAACTACGTAACATTCATATATGTGTATAGATAGATATCTCGTATGCTTAAATATAATTTTCCAGAATAGCATATAGAAATATGGATGGCATGATGTTACAGTGTCATATCCTAAATTTCAACGCAGAAAACACGGGTTTAGCTGTGAAATACTGATACGCACATACACCGATGGAACCACACACTTTTGCACAAATCACAAAACGACCAGCTATGCAAACACATGTCACATGCATAATTGATAGTGATGTACTGTATATTCCAGCTTATCTAACCAGCCAAAATTTCCATTTTCAGTCAGCTTAAACAGTTAATAACCTCTTATGTGTAATTATAAATTTGTGAATTGATGAGAAACTAATTAAATTTACTAAATATCATTCAATAGATTCTACCCGCCATTCAAGTTTGGAAGTCCAAAAAAAGAATCTGTATGTAACGAAAATGTGTTAATAAATTGAGAAGTCTGTGTCCTAAAAATGTTATGTTTAGCTCATCTATCGGTATTCTTTTAGCAAAGGGTAACAATCAAAGACATGTGCAAGAATTTGTATGAAATTGCAATATGACATAATGGGCATTATGCAAAATGATGACGTCATCGAAAATAAAATTAAACCACACTAAGTGTTCGAAACAATGAACATAGTGTAACCTGCCATTACACTTCTGGAAATCCAGTTACACCAGACAACTTAACAACCACAAACAAATTATATATATTCAACCAAAGAGTTTTCAAACTTTAACACATAAGAAAATAATTTAGAAATATTACGAAAAAAAATTCAAAAAAATTTGTTATGTCTGGATATTCATGCCCAAAAACCTTTTGTACAGTTTCATGCATAAAACAAAATGGAAATTCATTCCTGGAATTATTTACTGCACGAACTGTTTCGTTACATACCAGGTGTAAGATTTTAAATTTGCCCATATTTAACCTTTTAAATTAACGCCAGAAGGAATAAACTTGAAGATTGGATAAATAAAATTAAAAGAAATTAGGTTAACATTTACCATTTAAATTTTTTTTTATAATCCTCATAACCTGGTTCCAATTAAAACCAGATGTCTCTTAGAACTACGAACAACTCTCTCGCATTTGCCATTAATTACTTGGAAGAGGTGTACACTATCAACAGCATTATAGGCGTTGGAGAATGACAGAGGAACAGGAAAAGAGAAATATTGCACAGAAAATAGGCAGGGTACATGACGTACAGTCAGTATAAAACAATAAAGGCACCATAGATTATAGAACACATGGTTAGTGAGGGCCATCGAGTATGAAAGATAACAAGTAACGAAATTTACTAGCACCCAAGGAATAGAGGCATCATAACAAAACTGAAATAGGGGAGAACCAACGTGACTATACGTGACCAAAGGCAAAAAGTGGAAAGGAATGGCTTAAAAACAGGGCCACGCTGAAGTCAATCACGAGAAAAAATTTAAAATAAATAACTTTTAAAAATATACTTTTAGTGCGTAAACACGCCCACTGTAGGGTACACCAAATAAAAGTCCCGGAACATCTTCAGAGCTGGATCGCCTAAGAAAAACTTTAAAAAACATCCCGTCCTGATAAATCTCGCACTACAATTTATGCAACAACAGCATATATTATGACAGATAAAGGGATAATAACGAAAACCCAAAATCACCTTACGGATTTATCAGTAGGATGCACAGCTATTAAAAAATAAGGCAATCAAAGGGCGACTGTTTTCAGGTGAAGATCAATATTAAGGCCAAGACCAATTAGGCACCATAAACTTATGCAAATTATATTTATTATTATTAAGAGTTGATTTCTTCCTCAAATATACTTTGTGTAAATATTATAGCGAGCATTATAAATATATTCTCAATGTACACGGGTAACAGGGGGGGTACGTCAAGCACAGAGGGTCAATTCTGAGTACCTAACGGGGGTTGTTTCCAACTAGAAAAATGCACCGGAAAGTAAACTGGTCATGACTGGGTTCCTCAGAAGAGGCTCATATGTGTCTTTTCTTTCGGTAGGACTCTGCATAGTGCCCGCCAATACCTTGTGAATGCTGGCCGACGTAGCATCCGTCCGGGCTGGATTCCGGAGTAGGGAGAAGAACGTGAAGCTTGCGTTTACCATTCAGAGGACTGGCCAGGTTGGCGACCTAAGCAAGAAAATGCTGAGATTAACAAAAGTTCCAATTAAGAAGAGTCACTGAATAGCCGGCTTTAAAAACTTACCGAGGGGCGTGCAATGGGGAGTTTGCCATTACACTGAGGCGAGTAAAGTGAAGGAATGTCCCCTTGTGCAGCCTGCCAGAAATCGCCCAAAAGTGAACCTCTCTGCTGAATTTCAGCCATGAGTTGTGTTACGTTTGGAGGATTCGGATGGGACGTTGGCATCATGAGTGACGACGGCGGAAAGCCGACGAAAGGCGCTGATTTGCCATTGTTCAGCGCCATCAGGGCGGTGACCGGAGATAATGGATTTGGAAAGAGCAGCTTTCCAGGTACCTGCGGTGCGAAGCCTCCCAAATGGCCATTGGTTGGCGAGAAACCAGGGTGGTTTTGAAATCCATTCTTGTGGAGTTGGTGGTTCGGTTGCTGCGCAACGATGGGTTGCGGTGCCGCTCGATTGGCATCGTTGCAACCTTTGGTGACATCGAGTCCTTGCGACATTTGCAGTAAAAGGCCCATCATGGCCGGAGTCATGCCCTGGACTTGCATTTGCTGTTGCAACTGCGCCAAGGCAGCGAGTTGGGAAGTTGGCTGAGAATGTATGGGGAGAGCGCCCGCAGAAACAGTTCCAAAAATCATGCCATTTCCGTTTTGGTTTGTTGCGTTGACCGCTAGAGGAATGGCGTGATTATGAGACACAGTTTGGGGAATGGGTGGTGAAAGATTTCTCAGCTGCTGCTGTTGCTGCGAGACAGAGGTCAATGGGCTCAGTTGTGGCGCCATCTGCTGCTGTCCTTGACATTTGGAAAGTTCGCTGAACAGCAGCTGGGGCTGGCTTAAAATGAGGGGTAGAATCTGCTGTAGAGTGGTGGCAGAGTCTGCGAGTAGTGGATTAACGTGTGATGCGTGCAAGGGTGAAGTTGGGACAAAAGACGATTTAGGCGTATCGTCCACTGGGTGGTCGTGACTGACGGAGTTGGGCATTGGTCGATGGCAGCCATTTGTAGCACTGTTATGGATGGGTACTGCACCGGGTTTGTCCCCCAGGAGGGGGATTTTCTGACCGTGGTTATTAAGCATCGGTGCGGGTTTATGCCCTAGAAGGGGGGACTTTGAAATGGGCTGGCTATTACAGTTGCTGGGAGTTTCCAGCAATCCTCCAGTCATCTGATATTTGGAGTGTCCGTTGTGTAAGGCACTGGCAGACTTTGCGCCTCCATGAGAATTTCTCGACAAATGGTTGCTGTTGCCAGAGTCCGGTGTAGGCAACAGACCAGTATCACACTTTGTACTCATCGGAGGGTCAGGTAGGAGAGGAACCTTACGTGTCTTGTACTGGACAGGCCCATTGTTGCCATCGGGATTTCTTGAAAACGAGTGCTGCTGCTGCTGCTGCCAATTGCAGTTCCCATTCGATGCAGCGTTGGTCCAGGGTTTTCCATTATTTGGCATCATTCCGTTCGAACCCACATTAACACCATTCGAATCATGACCAAACTGATTCATATTGTTCCCTGTTGTCGCAGTCTGCTTCTGACCATTGCTTTGCAGTAAGGTCATCACGTTCTGCAGACCGTTTGTGGAATCCTTAAATCCCTAAGTTTAATGCACAAGTTTAGTGATTGAATATAAATCAACAATAGTATAAATAACAAATTAAAATAATAAAATACATAAACAAACAAATAGTAATAAAATACAAAGGAAAAAAACTTACTGTTTGCTGTTTTAAAAACGTTTGTACCAACGAAAGTAGTTGAGGATTGCCGAGTAATGATGGCTAAAAGTTCAAACATGAGCATTAACTGAATTCACGAGAACGTCCCTCGAACAAATGCATGTTAGTCATTCCGTACCTGCTGTACACCCATTTGAAACTGCATCTGGGTGGCCAACAGAAGGACTAAAGCTGCCTGAACATTTGGATTCATTTGCTCAAATGTTGACGTTGTTGAAGATGACAATGATGATGCAGATGCTGTGGATGAAGGTGAAGTGTCTGGAGAGGATAGTGAACCAAGAAGACCTTAAATTGGTATAAAAACAAAAATCAGCACAAGACTACCACAAAATTTAAAATATTTTATATTAACGATTAAAAGTAAAGTTATCACTAACCGTGAGACTGTGGGGATTTACCGCCATTGCATTTTTCCTCGAAGCCATTTCTTGCTGAACCATTGGACAGCTGGGAGCCGACCATATTTTGAACGTTTTGGAAGACTGGAAACACAAACTTATTAGTAAATCAACTGCATTCAAAGATAGGAATTCAGGTAGCTTTCTTCGCAGCAAAGCAGGACTCACGTTGAGGATTTTGCAAGGCTAACATCTGCAATTGTCCAACAGCGACGGAATTCATTGGTGGGTCAGGTAAAAGAGGCTTTTTCCCATTCGATGCCTTAATTGGATACAGGAAAATATGCTGTTACTCGAACAATAGGTGGCCAACATTTATCAGAAATTTTCAGCTTGCAGAATTATTTTTTTATCACTAAAACAGACTTTCAGTTAAAGAAACCTCAGCAAGACTAATCATGAAGCTCATAGACATCACAAAGGGTAATGTTGTCATCAACGGCAACGTTAACTTGAAGCTGTTCCTGTCATTGCACTCACAAGCGACATAATTAATTAGCATTTTAAGTTTCTTTGGGTGTATTTACCAATTCAGATGTTAATTTGTTGTAAATGACCATAGCCCGATATCCAGGAATACAGAAAGTTACGCGAATCTTGTGTTCTTCAATCTGGTAGTGATTCAAATGCATCTGGGTGTTTTCAGCATCACTCGAGTTTTCAAATTCGACAAGTCCAAAGCCTAGTGGCTGACCATTTTTCAACGCAATCTGTAAAAAGCAGAATCAAAAACTTCATATTCTGATTTCAGCTATCAAATATTTCACGTACACCCCTCTATTAAAACACAATTGTCTACCTGACAATATGATGGGCTGACGTGCACGCTGAAAATTTTTCGAAATTCCACCAGGTCTCGATAGTTCGGTGGCAAGTGGTCGACGAATAGGCATTTAGAATGGAGGCTACTGTAGGTCACGTGAGACGAATCCAGCCAATTGCAATGAAGAGTGCAATCTCCAATGCATTTCTTGTCCAATAAACTCTTTGCTTTAAACGCGACTTCTTTGGAAGAATATTCAACGAATCCATATCCTTTGTACTCTCCTAAACAAATGATCGAATAGAGGAAGAACAAAAATAGTATCATAAACAATCGATTTGTTCTATATGATGCCTTTGTTGCAATAGTAATACTGAGACTTGAAATTGCATCAACCAAATTTTAAATTAATCGTTACAATGCAGAAAAAAGCAGCTTTACATCATAAAAACTATTTCATAAACAACTAAATTGAAATCAAACTTCAAAAAATCTATCATTAAGATTAAAAAAAACGAATGCAATTTCTTTACGACAACCCGCACCTTCCCAAAATCAAAAAAGCAAGCCATTATGCTTACAATCATCAGAGATTACCATCGTGCAGACTTCTTTTTATTAAATTAAGAGAACAGATTTTCAGTTAAAGAGACCTCAGCAAGACTAATCATGAAGCTCATAGACATTCACAATGGATAGCATTATCATCACTGGCAACTTCAACTTCAAAGCTGTTCATGACCTCAACAAGTCAGTATGACAGCTGCACATTTTTTTAAAAAATTGAATCATGACATTTTAAGATGCATGTATATTTATTGGCTAACAAACATTCTTTGGGACTTTCATGTGGTCTGCAAACTGAAGTAACGCTTGCGAATCTTGGGGATTTCGCGTTTTTTTATTTGTCTAACTACATCAACAGCAATGGCACTGTAGTCTGAGCAATGGGCAAAGTTTCCCAGAGTTGCCCAAACACCATCACTTTCACGACACTGGGAATCATCACAAATACACGTATTTCCATCACCATACAGTTCTTTGCACCGTAGCTACTCACCAGTCTTTTCAGACCTGAGCAGAAAGCACCGAGCCACGGGCCCGTACATCTGCACCAGGTTGCTGAATTCCTGTTCGGTGTAGACGAGGGGCAGATGGGCCACGCACAGCATCCCATCGGTGCTGGATGGCGCCGCCACCACTTTATGGTCCCTCAAGGAGCACTCCTTCTCCGCGGGCCACACCTCCAGACTCTCAGGCAACATTGGAATCACTTTTGCTGGAAAATAACAGAAAAACAGAGCCATCAATAACGAGGGCCATAACGCCATGGGCGTTTCCCCCTGGAGATGCGAGGAGGAGAACCCAGCTTGGGGATGAAGTCACCTCAGCAAGACTAATCATGAAAGCTCACGGGTGTTTTAGCGACATGTACGCAGTTATCATCACCGGCAATATTTATCTCCAGCGGTTCTCCTCACTTCCGTCATTTGTAGGAAAAAGTCAACTTACCCGTCTGAGTTAATCGATTCAGCTGCACATCTTTCACTTCCAATGGATGGACTAATCGTCGGATGTCCTGCAAAGGAATAAAGAGTCCGAATGAATAAACGATGCAAAAACTGGTTCACGTGAACTTGGGTGCCGAAGTAGGAAGGCGATAACATGGGGAGGTGAAGACAACATTTTTGTTGTGTTCATCTTGGGAAGGAATAGCTCATTCTTCCGGTTTCATTAGCATGAGAACATAAAACGTTGTGATTAAAGCGAAATGTTTCACTGCTGCTAATAGACTTCCTTACTTGCTAGAGGATGTTGGTGGGAACTGCAGCGTTTTATGAGAGGCAGAGGGGATCGAACAGCACCACACCAAGCACGACTTGAAACTACTTCCACCAATTAGTTGATTAGTTGATGTTCTTGGCACAACTAGATAAAATTGCTGGCTCGCGTGTATTTAGCCCATAAATGAGGCGATTTTTAGTCCGACTTTGCCATCAGAGAATTCGGTTCGATTGAATTCCAGCAGGAACTGGAACACAAGCACGCGCACGCACATGAGATGCTGTCACGTGATGCCCGTTCTCACGCCAAGCAGAAGTACAGAGCTAATAAAAGTGCATAATAAAATATACGTGCATTGAATATTACATTGCAATGAATGAATGTCAATTTTCTCTTGGAATAGTATTTTTATTGCACATTTAGCCTTATTATATATAAACAGGAGATGGAAAACAAGTTTTCACGAGGAAATAGCAAATTTAGATAGTTGCGAGATAGCACGAGAGTTGCTCGTCATCTCTTGATTTTTGTGCTAACCACTAACTAGCTCAAAGTAAATCAATTTTCCCTTAACCTTTTCAAAATAAATCAATTTTCCCTTAACCTTTTCAAAGTAAGTCAATTTTCCCTGACTTTTCTAGGTCTGGAGAACCCTGATTTTGGCAAAACAGCTTGGTTCCACCTAGAAATCAAATTATCAACTTCCCTGATTTTTTCGGTTTTCCCTGACCGCCCTGACCACAAGAGAAAAAAACAAATTTCCGTAAGAAAACAGCAAATTTAGATTGTATATTTTATAAATTGACAAAAGTTTATTATTGAATTCTTCCATAAATGAGTTAAAAGGGAAAATCCCCAGTTCTATAGATGCAGTGCTGAGTGATAGAGTCATTCCTTTAATTTTGTGTCAACTGTCAACTAATAACTAGCTACATCGCATAGTGGATTTCCCAGTCTTTTGTTTCACAAAATAAATTACTTTCCAGATATTTCCAATTTCCCTGACAATTTCAGGGGTTTCTAAGCGTGGTGAAACCCTGCAATATAGGTGTAACAGAATTCCAGAAAACATCACTTATTGATCGCAAAATCACGCCAATAGCATGCATGTGGGCTGACATTTACCACTAATCGCTGAATTTGAATTATTTCCAGACAGACAGACAGCTGACAAGTCAACTATTTGATCGTCAAAGCCATATCTCCCAAGTGCCAAACGTCACTGTGGATGAAGGTAAACTTATTTCCTCCTTATCCTGAAACTGTTCATAATGGAGTAGTAAGGATGAATAAGTCATATACATAGGCCACCCTAGTCGACCATGTGAAAGTGGTCCCAAACTGTCACCAACCATCACTTTCACACACTTCATAAATGTCTTAGTCGTAGTTTCTTTCATACGACAGCACCTCATTTCCTGGAGACAGTCTTCGACCACCAGCCCGTGACCCCAAGATCCGGTTTGCATGCTGATCAAGATGTCGGTTACAAAAATGTACGTAGACATCAAGGGTCAATGTAATGCAACTGGTCAAAAAAAAATATATATAGTGACGACTGGAGAATTCCCAACGGCAATGCGTTGCATGCGCAAACCAAGTGATTCACAGCGTCTTTTTATGTTTCTTGGAAAAATAAATGCCTCGAGATCCAAGGAAAGCTTCAATAGGATTCGTAGAACCCTATTACAGTACATGTTGACTACTAATTTCTGAAAACAAAAATCCCTGACTTTCCACGGTTTTCAAGGGTCATATTTTAATCATTTCAGATTCAAAAAATATATTTGAATGATTAAACGTGTGCCACAATTCTATTAAAACAATATTTATTAATAATAAGAAAACGACATAGGTAAAATTTTATGAAAAAGTATATCTCCAATGGTAGGTTTTGTCAACATTACCAAACAAACGTATCTCAACGATGTATTTTACGAACATTTCTTTGAAAACCTACCAGAAATAATGGATTTTAGGTATTCAGGGTTCCCACTCAAATTCTCAAGTTGATTTTTCTGACATTTCTTGACAACGTTTCGGTCATTACCCTGACGTTCCATAAAGTGGGAACCCAGGTATACTATTTTCTCCAAATATTTTTTTTTGGAAATAATACTGCAAAACTAATGAGGGAAATTTTTGAGGGATTTTTTTTATTAAAAACTAGATCACTAATAATGTAGTTTTAGGCAATTATAAATTACCGGAAATAACGGATTTTATCTGTATCTCCCGAAACCATTTTCCAGAAATAATAACAAAGGTAGCACTGACGGCAATTTTATTTTTTTAAAACTAAATCACCAATAAATTCATAAAGTGACATATGTAGGGCCGCGGGCAAAATTTTAGAAAAAACTTAATCACAAATGTTGGATTTTAGGGGAATAGTAGAATTTATTATCCGGCCCAATCATTTTTGTGTTGACTTCTCAAATTATAAGGAATAAACATTAAATACAGTTTCGATACTTAAAAAATCCAGATTTCATAAAATTCCCTGAGATTTCCAGGTTTTCCAGGTTGGTAGTCATTGGGATGTACTGGCTTTTGCTCAATTTCTTTGGCTGACAGGAACATCTCAAGAAGAGTTGTTGTTGGCAAGACATTAGCCATTTCTTGGCGAAGGCATTTAAGCCAATCATTTGAGTGACGTTTTAATGAAAGACTCCTAATGTCGTTCGCACGCAAGAAAAACAAATCCCTCGACAGGAGCAAATAGCTCGAAAAACAAACCTGTTGCCGAGTCGAGATTATGTTGAAGAAGAAAGACAAGCCTTAATAAGAAAAGATAGATAAAGGTGAGAGTTGAACAACCGAATTAAAAAAAGATGGAGGAAAAAGCAGCAGTTCAGGCTGGAAAACGCTGCCTTGGCCTATGGGAGGCTTGGGAGAAAATCCAATCAACTAGCTCTTTCAATATAATTAAATCGATAAAACGCATAGCACGCACAAAAGGTCAAATAGCCAACGGTACGCGTAACAGGCCATTAATTATAGCCGGTTTAACGAGGGAAGACGCCATCGCTTCCTATAATTTAATTCCTGCAGCTTATTGCGCTGAACGAGCAATTTTATTACGTTCCCAACTCAACTTGCACTATAATTAAGCAACGAGAAAATACAGCTGATGGCCTGTGCCACGGGGTCGACATCAGTCAAAAGGATGCTCAATTGAGTCAATTTAAAAGCCTGAAGACAAGTTTTGCACTAAAGAAGCTAAACTTAGATACGCCCTCATCTACATTTGGAAAAGTTCTTATGTTATATCATCAAATTTTTCGGGTCGACAAAAATATCAAGTCAGCATTTATGATAGTTTCCATCCCACAATGACGACCATCATCGACCTAACCTACAAATTTCGAATTGAGCAAACTTCTTATAAAAATTTGATCAGAAATGATGAATTTAGCCTAGAAAAGTAATGATTCCAATGATGTAAAGACAAAACGGTTGGCAAATTTTTTGCCAAACTCGATCAAAAAATGATGGGTTTTACAGGCTGTTTATTGGACTTGGTGTTGCAAATTCCATGACTCTTCAACGAGTTTTTAACATGAACGTTGGCCATAAATAATACAATAAATAAATAATGCCGTAGGCAAATTTTTTCCTCCAGACTGGATGACAAATGATGAATTTCAACCCAAATTATTATTTTGTGCAGCAATCAAAGGCAAAGATTTCATGACCCTGATGCAAATTTTATAACTTTCCAATGACTTAATGACCGGAATTTTCATGACTTCAAGGATCAGTAGACACCTTGATTTTAGCCCAATGATGACGTCAGCCTTTGACTGCTTATTATTAATTATGCAGTAATTTAGGGGTGTGTGTGAAAGTAACGACAAAAACAATTTAGAAACTACCAAAACTACAACGCTAGTGGGGGAGGCGTTGTTTAGTGGTAGCAAATGTCAGAAATCGGCAAAAGCTTTATTGACTTTCTCAGCACATTTTTTTAAAGTCAAAAGTAGGCCCTATTGGATTTTGTTTTCACTAGAATGCTATAGTCGAACATACAGCCTTCGTTAGTATCAAGGTCAACTTCATCCTAATTTATTTATTCCTTAGAGCCATTATCTTCGTAATCCAACGAAGCATCACCTCCCCCTAAATAAGGGGCAATCACACACAGCTCGGTCAGCATGTGTGTGGGGGCGTCATAAATGCGGTCATAAACAAGAACAGGGAATACATGTATTAACAATTGTCTCCTTACGAAAGCTCGTCATTTTGTATTAATTCCACGAAAGCCCCTGGGCGAATATTTACGACTTGAAGGGTTTAGCGAGGGTTTAATTACTCGAAACGAGCCAGCGGCGCCATTTAATTCCCACCCTAACCCAATAACAGTAACCCTAACCCTGCAAAATCGAGCGAGTGCAGCACTTTGATAAGGAGGCAATTGAAAAGCTAGGAGAAATCCAAGAAGATGCCGAAGATGTAATCGGAGGGAAAAGGCATTTTACTTATGAGCTCATTCCTGGAGCTTATTTATACTGGTCGTGCTTAGGGTGAGAAGAAAGAAAAAAACGAGGAATTTGAGAAATGAGAAAGGATTGTGAAGACTTTGACAAATTCTCTGCCATGGCACTAAAAAGGAGGAGAGTGAGAGAAAAAATTATCAGGGATCCTAGACGTTTTATACTGCCATATGCTACATGTACTGAAGACGAGACAGCGAATACAATTTTAGATTGGTGGAAATAACGTGAAGCAACTGATCAAAGAAGAGACAAATGCTTCGCAGTGCATAATTAAAAGCTGAACTCCAGCATACCAAGCCAGTATCTGATTGTTAGCAAATGATCATTATTTTCATCTCATGCTAGTATTGATGCATCCCATTTCGCCTTGCCCTATACAAATCCTCGTGTCGATTTCCCTGACATTCAGTAATTTCTCTGCTATTTTACGTGAAATTCAGTACGATATTAAGCCATGGTAAGAGAATGATTTACTTTCAAGCCTTGACTCGAACTTTAATATTCCAAGTATTTTTTATCACATCAGAAATCATATGGGTTCTTTATTCGTGGATATTATAGCACAAAGAAAACTAGACGATTTTAAACTGTTTTAAAAATTATAGCAAACTACTGAATATCTCAACTTCCCTGACATTTTACATGAGATTTTAAAAAAACATTGGATTTTATCTCAAATTGTTATTTTTATGAAAGATGATGACTAGTCAATTGGCTGATGCATTTACCTGACATCTACACGAATTTTCATGAATTCACTGACATTTCCTAACTTTAATGAAAGTGGGAACCCTGATATATTTTCCCAGTCAAATTCTAATGTCGATCTCCATGACATTCCCTGACAACTTTCCAGTCATTTCCTTGATATTTGACATGAAATTTTATTTAAAATTGTTGAAAAAATATTGGATTTTATCCCAAATTTTAATGAATTTCCTGATTTTCCAGAAAGTTGAAATGGTAAAAATGGGGCGAAAACTGACATCGATTGATTCGAACAAAAAATATAATCTAATAAATTTCATTTCAATAAAGTTCTCGATAGTTTTGATTTTTTGACTAGAGATGACACTGCGTGTGGGTGGATTTATGATCATATACATCAAACCGAGCACTGCCATCTGTACCGCGTCTAGCGCATTGTTCCTTTTGCCAATACGAATTTGGCTGAATTTCAACAGGATTTTTTATCCTTTTAGGCGACAAATAAATAAAAGTAAACTAGGGAGGCATCTTATTTTCGTGTGAAGAGATCCCACAACACCCATACCAGTAATAGTAGGCTATTAACTTCAAATAACCGCGTTATTTCGAGCTGGGCAGGCTTGTCTACACGTGCTCTAATACCAGGGTTACATGTAAATAAAATTCAGTGGAGTTACATGTAAATCAAATTAATATCGTATTGTTCAAAAAATGAAGTTTAAATTGCAATGACTTCAAACAAATTGTCAATGCTTATTAGAATGTGGGGTCATTCAAGTTTTATGTCATCAATAAATAGTGATTTTCAAAAAAAATTTTCTAGGATTATTGATTATGATCTGATCATGTGTTTCATGATTATTGACCAAAAACACCGTGGGCGAAATTTTTTGTGAAACTGGATGACAAATGATGAATTTTAACCCAAATTTTTACTTTGTGATTCAATTAACGGCAAAAATTAGATGACCCTGATGTAAATTTCACGACTTTTCCATGACTTTATGACCGGTAGACACCCTGTTATAGTACATGTAAGATCATTTGAAATAAACGTGTCAAGGAGATTAGGCAAGTTGGAGAAGCTTATGCAAAGACATCCTGGGTCAACGAGTTTGGCATTTATCATTTTAAGAAATGTGATTTCCTTATTCTTCACAAGACCACGTGCACAATTCCAAAATCAGTCATTAATAAATGGAGAAAAATGAAAAGGCACTTGAAAGATCTTAACGGAATGAAGGCTGCCAAAGCAAGCAAAAACTTGCATGCGATGTCATAATATTTGAATAAAAAGACAAGCCAGACAGGCGCGTATCCAGCCCATTTTGGCAAATCTCCTAGAATGCGATAACGCACGCTGAGTTATGAAAACTGTTTTAACATCGTCATGATTTGCGACACGAAAATCTGGACCTTTGATATTAGGCGTGAACTGAAAACTGATTAACCGATACGATTAATCATCCTTCAATCAAGCCATTATTTTTGGAAGACAATCGCAAAAAATCAGGATTGATGAGCCAGGATAAGATCTAAACGCCTCATTGATAAGTGAGCGATTTTTTAAAAAAAAAAACAGGATTACATTAAGTGTTTTCGAGTGACGACTTCACGAATGCCTCATCCAAGTTTTATTTGTTCATTCGAAATCAGATTAACCGATTAGATTAACTCCGCTTAATTTCAATGACATTACACGCTGGCATCCTCTCGCAAACAATGTAATCGTGGTCTGAACAGTATTTAGAGATAACGATAAAACTAAAGCCGACCTTACGCATGATCGATATCGTAATTCGTTGCCCAAACACTACATTAGTTTGAAAATGTCAACGTTCGATCAATTTTAGACAAACAACGATTTTCAATGACGACTTACAAGCACTCGTCATGGTGAAATTGGCGTGTCATGGACTATGTTTAAAAACAGATGCCACATCGAGTGCATTCTATCCAAATGCAGACTTAAGAACAAAATTCGAAATCCGGAAGTGACCAGACAGCTTTTCTGTCATCAAGGGAAGGGCTCTCCATTTTGTGATGTGATTGTTTCCATAGCCATTGTGCAAAACTTCACATTTCCCTTTATACTACATCAGCACAAAAACATAGTTTCTCACCATACATAACAATTGTGACAAGCATGCTGAAGCGAGTCTGAAAAAGCATCCACCCTTTGTTCAATTTTGTAATTCTAATTCAAGAATAGTCGCCATCATTTTGTTAATATGCCTAAATTAAAGTCAACTTGATTAAAATATGATTCAGTTAATTCAAATTCGCTGGCACAAAACCATTCATTGCCAAGTTTCAAGTTGAATTTCTAAAATTCACTTTAAGTTAACAAGGTTCCCACTCAAATTCTCGAGTCGATTTCCATGACATTCGCAGCCAACTTTAGTCATGTCATAGTACATGAGATTAAACAAAATAAGTCATATGTTGGATTTTATAATTTTTATAAAAGAGTATGACTCCAGTATATCAATTGGCGGATTCAAACAATTTACTGACATTTACTGATATTCTGCGAATTCCCTGACATTTTCATTTACCTGCATTCCAAAAAAGTAGGAACCGTGAAGTAAAACACGTAACATGCACGATTTACTGTAAATTTCAACATTTTACATCTGACATTTGACATTTTAAGTAAGACTAAAAAAAAATAAAAATGTTGGATTTTAACTCAATTTTTTATAAAAGATGATGACTATATCAATTGGCTTATTCAAGAAATCTCAATTTCCTGATATTCCCTGATTTTCTCTGACATTTCAGAAAGTGGGAACCCTGCAGTAAAACACGTAACATGCATAGGCCTAACTTAAATTTAAACATTTGCTTGAAGTAGACTTTAAGACTGCATGTAAAAGCAGAATTTTTCGTTTTTTACCAAGTTTAGAACATTTTCACATTTCCTAAGAATAGGTTTTAAGAAGCGCACATTCTACGAAGCAGTAGGTGATTGAAAGTATGGCTTATCTTTCATACCAAAATGTAATAAGCTAGTATTTGAGGAGGAGGATAATGGATTCGCTGTTTTCTGGAAGAAAAATTGATGTTTGGTTTAGAGTTAAGCCCGTGAAAAATGATGAAGCCTGGAGGGGCTACCTGGTGACTAATCCTCTTAAATCAAAAGTGTTGGCTTCCATTAGGCACAGATCTTGAAGCAAAAAAGAAAACCACGACCCCTCAAGACAAACCAAGCATCGACTTAACATTTCTGCGAATAATTCGAGAAAAAAAATAATAATTACAATTTCTAAGAAACAATTAAAGAGATGGTAGACTTGAGAACAACTGGAATTTCACGAAAGAGTAAATCTTCATAAACGTGATCAATTCATTATCTACCACGAATCAACGAATTCGTTTAATATGCCGAGCAAAAACTTGGACAAAAACTGCATGCTCGGAAATGGAGCGTATCCAATTATCAGAGAGTGATTCTGGAATGATCCACGAACGATGACTGCAAATTAGATGGATACATACATCGCCAAAGTAAAATGGAGCCGTCCATCATACAAATTATACTTATGTGTCACCGTGGCTCCGCCCACTGAACATTTTCAAAAAATTTCAAAAGGATTTTGTGAGCAGGTGCGAAAAGGGAAGTGGAAGCCATTGTAGGGGTCATCGCCACCTTGGGGGGGACACACACATTTTGCATGGGGTTAACCTTGAAAAGGTGAATGAACCTCCTCCCAAATATTGAAATGAAGGCAATGGGAATGCCTTATCGAGGCCTATGGCTAAAAACCAGATAAACGAGCGGCCAACGAACCAAAACTAGCAAGACTGCAATTGTTTTCCATCTCAAATGGTAGGTTTTTAGTCAACATTACCAAACAAACATACCACAAGGATGGATTTTACGAACAATTCCTTGAAAACTAGAAATTCACCAATAATGCAGGTTAATACCATTTTGATAATTTCAGAAATATTAATAGACGAAACTTGAATAAAAAATTGCCATAAATAACATGTTTAGGCGTAAAACTTAAGGTATCAAATTTTTTGAGGTATTTTTATGTAAACTGATTCATTAATAATGAGGTTAATACCATTTTGAAAATTTCAGAAATATTAATACACGAAACTTGATAAAAAAAATTGCCATAAATAACATGCTTTTGGTGTAATCTCTCGAAAACGTTTTTCAGGAATATTATTAACACTGACAGAAATTTGAATTTGTTTAAACTAAATCACCAATAATGCATAAGATAGGATTAACTAAGGAGGGTTGCAGGCAAAATTTAAAAAATAATTATCACAACTGCTGACTTTTGGGATGATGGTACAATTGCTTATGAGGGCAATCATTTTTGTGCTAACTTCTCAAAATTATATCGCAAAAACACTAAATACTGTTTTGATTCTGTAAGGTCAATTCTATAAATGGTGGAAATAGCACGAGTCTGCACTAAAGTAATCCTCTATGAAAATTGGTTTAAGTCAAGAGAATAACTAAATGAGCAGTAACAACAAACGATGTTTTCCTACAGTCTTCAATTGAAGAAAAATGTCTACGAAACTTTGTTTGAATTGTTTTTTCCTTGACTTTTGCTAGAGTGATCTAGCGAGCCTAGCACTTAAAACCATCTTAGCTTTATGCCGTTGAAAGCTTTTTTATAATTGATAGCAGTGGGGAGGTGAACTTGGAAGGAATCGACTCAGGTATGCAAATCCTTCAAAAATTCATGATTCAAGAAAGTGGAATTACAGGTACAGATACGTGAAGCAGGAAATTGATAAACGTCAGCAATAAAAACGCCATCATTGACTTCCATGTTTTTACGAATGGTCAACCAGGTCAAGCCCCATCTTGTCGGACCTCTGACCTGCAAGTGACGTTGACCTACAGGTAAAATAGCCCTGCTTATTTATTAGATAGTTTTGTCTGTCGTCTGTTTAAAGCCTTGCCCAAACCTTATTCCTCCAATATGCTTCCGGAAACATGTTTCCTTCAAATTTCTTGCTTGAAATATGGAAACGTTTTGAGGAAATCTGTTAGAAGCCATGTTTCTAGGAAACGTTTCCTAGAAGTGGACAAGGATCTAGTGCAGTTGCTTGGGGTACAAAAGTGACAATGAATTTCCATTTTTTTTTTGTAATACTCACAGATAGAAACCAGTGAATGAAATATAAGTTTCTGGAAACAGATTTTCTCAACATGTTTCCATGTTTCCACTTTCCTAGCAAGGAGACATTTGGTGCCTTTTTTTCCCTCAAATAGGCCCTTTGTTTTCTCAAACATGGTTTCTGTAAACAAATTTCCTCAAAATATTTTCCCAATTTCGAGAAATTTCCTCAAACTATTGTCCTAATTTCGAGTAAAGAAACATGTTTGAGGAAACATCTTGGTCCTTTTATCCTCTAGTATGTTTCCAGAAACCATGTAGGAAACATTTCCTAGGTGTGGACAAGGCTTTAGCCCAACATATCAATTGGCCAACCCACCCTAACAATATGACATGATACTTAAACGTTCCCTACCACCCAGGATTGATTTCGAGTAAGACTGTAGCTCGCATTTGCCATTTGGAGACTTTTGAACTCGCCTAAATATGACGTAATTTGAAACTGAAACCAACAATATCCAGAGGAATTCGACTAGAAAAAATATTTTACATGCAGATTTCTCCATGTACATGCAACTTACGTGTCAGGCCAGGACCAATAATGGTGGATCTGAGATGGGACGTGTCCAGCCTTCTTCGTAACTTGGTAAATTTCGACTAAGACTAAAAAGTCTGCAGCGCAAATTGGTTCTTCTTGAAGTCGAGAAAAGAGTTCAGCGACTTCATGACGAGAATGGTGCGAAAAGGATAGTGGAGGAGTTTACACCAACCAGTCTTCAAAAACCCTGCCCTTGAATGGCAAATGGTAGCGAAAGTGGTGCAGGCAGTGCGTGGGGTGCTCTGACTGCCCTCTGCCTCTCCCAAACCAAACTAGTCTGGAGACAATGGGAAAAGTCGGGTGCGTGAAACGAGGGTGGAAAACCGCCACAGGTGCATTACCTGCACCAAACGAGGATTCCAGTGCCATTGACCTTGCAGTCATGACCAGAGCTTTCTTCAGAAAATCAGGTCTTCCCACTCGCTCCTTAATGTGCCGTGAAGACACATTGGTCCAAAATGCAGCAATTAACCTCGTTTTTGCCCTTTGTGGCAATGGGCCAATACGTGTTCAAAGTTGGAAGGAGTGCTGCACCAAGACCTTTAAGATGGACTCAGTACTGGGTCACCCTACGTGCGGCCCACATACATGTTCATGTACATGTGGTTTGGGCCGCTACGTTAAAAATGCAGTTTAGTTATTGGCACAAGATGCGCAATGCGGCAAGCCTAAGGTGCTAAAATAATTCCTTACTTGTTTAAAAAAAAATTCTGAACGACATTCAAAATGTTTCATAACAATGGTTATTTCCACGTACTGTACATGTATATACTGTACGTACAGTGCATTTGGTGAAAACTGGTTTTCACGGCTCAGTGTACCTAATTACGGAAGTTTTGCAAAGTTCTGGATTTTACCACCGCTGACCAGTGACCACAACGGGATCGACGCTGTTTTAAATACCAAATTCCCATTTTGAGTGCCCCTAGCACGCTCGTGTAATTAGGCCCCCTAGTGGGTAATATGCATGGCCACTTAGGTAATTTGCCTAATGGACAACAGGGCGAATCGTATTCCCCTCCCAATCATTTTTAAACCCACTATGTTATATCTAGAACCTACAATTTTGTTAATCAGAAAAAAAAATTCAAAGCAGGACCCTATTTCATAATCTATGAGGAGTGTGAGGAATTGATGAATCTTAGGAACAGCTGATTATTCTCAGGGATGAATTAAAAATACTCAGTACAGTTGAGACATTGGGATTAACATTCAATGATAACTGTGCTAAGGGTAAACAATTAACGTGGGAGAGGTAAATAGACTGTAAATCTCAATAATACATTTGCCCAATCAATCATGCAAACCCTATGGTCAGGGTCAATCAAAACTCATTAGTTTGAGTCAGGAACCTGTTATGTAAATCCTGATTTTAGAAAATTACCGGAAAAAGGCAGATGGCATAACCTGGGTTCGGTAATGTACATGTACATCAATGATATTAAAACTGGTTCCATATCACATATGGAGAAAAATTTAGGACCATTTTAGGACTTTTGAAGATAAATTAAGGATTATTTTATGATTTTTTCAAACAAATTTCACTAAATTTGCTCATCAACAACTCAATAAGACCAGTGCTGAGCCTTTCATACTTAATTTCTCACTGCTCAGGCCTAAATCATTTAATCCTCACATATTTTTTGGAGGATTGGGGAAGAAATGTTTATGAAACAGATACCCCAAAATACCTTGCATGGTGAGCTGCTGTTTTCGCAATTCTGGAAGGCACTAGAAGGCAAGGACATTCATGCATTTTTTGATCACTGGGGATGACGCTCTGGGAACGAATTGGCCAAATGTCCAGCCATAAAAATGCTCATACAGTGACAGTACATGTTCTGTACGTGGTTGCTGCGGCAACCATTTTACCAGCTCAGGGAACCTCTTCTTTAATGCAATTCTCATAAATGTATAGCGTTTGCGAAAAAGCTGCTCGAAAAGCCCCCATAACTACAATGTACCATTTGACATGGAAAACAGCCCCGAAGCGTAACGTTCGCTGCTTTTACACAAGGGCAATTTGGACGCAAGTGCATGTATCTTTAAAAGGAATTCAAAAAACATATCCATCCAACATGAACAATTTCAAAGTTTCTCACCATTAAGAAACGGCCATTGACCGCCAGCAAATGCGCAAGAAACTGAAGCAGTCAACCCTTGCAACCTTAACACGCACAATATGGCTGCTATATACATGTATAAGAAATCCATTTATTCTACGTAAGGACAGACAACGTGACCCTGGACTTATTTTCATCTCAGATTTGAGTCAGTGGGAACGCAAAACACGTGAAGAATGTCTCCATCTTCCCCCTATTGCTTTTGTTTCAAAGCATGTGCCAAGAAACCGACGGTGTCAGGAGGTTCATGAATCCAATATCTGGGCGAAAGTTAAGATGAGGTGGAATTGTAATTCGTTTCGAAGAGCGGATATTGCAAATTGGTCAAGATTCAAGCCTTGACCCAAATCTCCAGAACACCGCTCTCCATCGATACTGCCAATAACGTCTTTTGCAATTTGCGATGGAGACAACACGAAAAAAGTGGAGGAGGATCATGAGGATGCACAGGATGAAATCAAGGTTGAAAAACACGAGTAAGCACGACTTAAAAATACTGAGCTTGAGACGCCGAAATTAAGCGGCGCCCCAAAGTATACCAGGAGAAAAAATTAAGTTTAATTTAGCATCAGAACCAGAAAAAGACCTCATCAACCTAAATATGGTTACGGTCGCGTAAGCAAGTAAGCCACTTAACGAATATCCAACTAGGTTTTTGGCAGTTACAATCTCAGAACAGTTGTACTTGCAACAACACTTATTCATGATTATCAAAGATGGAATATGCATCCATACACAAAGATGGTGCCAACGTCGTGGGGTGCTGGATACAGGGTGACTGCATGGCCGAATCTTCGATTAAATTTCCCTGACTTTTCCAGGATTTCTAGACGGAAAATCACTCATTGATCACTGGAAATGGGGGTGCTGGATGCCAATTTGACTTTCACCATAATTTCCCCAGCTGTCCAAACAACCAAACGACAAAAAGGCCAATTACGAAAGGACAATGCGAGTGACTATCACGGCCATCTTTCGAAATTAAACGTGGATTCCCAAAAACTAGACCACAACAACAATATATTCAGCGCACCTAGTTAGATATGGTTTCAGGTCATTTTTAATGATTTAATGATAAAACAATCCTAACCATAGCCTCGTTTATAAAGAGTATATTGCGGACATAGTTTTGCTCAGGTGCACTGAGGGAAATGTTGCGAGTTTGAAAAAAAAAACCAATTGATTTCACGATGCAGTGATTTTCTGTGGTTTGTAGACAGACACATATTACCCACCGTTGGCGCCATTTTCCTCCCCAAACCAAATCGATCCCTGACCAGGTCCAGGTGCTTAATTATTGATATTATCGTCCAGCATCTAACGACATGCTCGCGTGGGCAGAACGGAAATGCAAAACAACAATTGAATTTGCAGAACAATACCGCAAAAATTAATGACACGTGAATGTGCGTGGGACCTTGATAGCGGTCGGACATGGTTTGTTTTATTTTGGGCTCTTGTGATTGCACGCCACAATACACTATACACTAGCCCATCAATGAAAAATGCACGCTTAATTTATTGGCGGATTTACACTGCTGGTCTCGGCTAATTTAAAAACGAACAAACAAGAATGATTGTCATCGAAAGTTGATCTGTAGTGCACCGTAATTGGTCACCGTCAGATGGCGACATGGTGCTCTTCCAGACTAACGTTACTGTATCTCGATCAGAACTTATTAGTGGAGCCAGGAACTATTATATGTCAACCACGATTTGAGAAAATAGCCGGACAAAATGCAGATGACAGAACCTGGCTTCGTTAATGTACATCAGTGGTATTAAAACTGAGTACCATATACATGTACATGTAACATTATAGAACTTTTCTGGGGGTCCAAAACTGTTCATAACAATTTAGATTTCAGAATTTACAGTAGTACTGTATTGTGACTTTTGTGTTGTGCAATATCGTTCGATGTAATTCAGGTTTATAATTTACATTAAAAATTACTTAACTGCATTGATAGAAAATTGCAAACAAATATTTAAAAAAAATTAAACGTGAGCTATAAAATATCAATTTCAAAAATAACACATTCGCGAAGTAATTTTCTGAATAACCACAAATTTCACCATTTCTTTACATTAAAGGCTAAAAAATTCAATTTCTCGCTAAAAGAGGCAAATATGGACATATTGAACAGTTCAATTATGAACTTCACATTATTTTGTGATTGGTAAAAACCAATACAAAAATTATCGAACATCATATTATTGAGGTTTATTAGATTGAACATGGGTCCCACGTTGGGACAGGCATCTGACATTAGTTTAAAGAAGATATCACTTTTGACAGTATTTGTTAATTTTTTTAGACAGGTTGTGCTCTAACATGACTTTTTTTAAAAAATTAACATATATCAGAATTTAGCATTGTGACCGCTCAACCGTTCTCCAGATACTGTATATATCTGATATGATTGATTTGCTTAGTATTGTTTGATTTCAACTCTGGCTTACAATTTAAATTAAAAATTGTATTACTACATAGCTAGAATATTACAAACAAGACAAATGTTATAAGAAATTAAATGCGGGCTCTAAAATATCAATTTCGAAAATTATACATTGGGGAAATAATTCTTCAGTAACCACGAATTTCACTATTTCCCTACCTTAAAGTCCAAAAAAAATCAATTTCTTGCTAAAAATAGGCAAATAGAGATATAGTTCAAATGTGAACTTCGCCTCAATTTGCGATCTGAGCTACTAATGAAAATTTACAAACATTGAAAATCAACGAGCAGAAATAATTTGTTTGTAATCTGTAAAAATTACTCAAGAAATAATTACGATTTAATGTGTTTTTTCGAATCACACGAATATGTAACCTTAACATTTATGGTACAAATTTGAGTTGAGGTTGCTGTCCCTAGTCATTTGATAGCAGTTTTCCCTGCACCAATTTCCTGCTTCCACTGTTTGCCGTATACTTCGTCTTCATCACGTCTTGGCGACGTACTTTGAATCTTGTCTTCAATATATAATGAAAATATCAACTCGAATATTATCCATTTCTTTCCAAAATAAGACACGTCCATTCTATGGAAAACGTCATTTAACAGATCGCTTATCTACGCCTGTCTATCTCCGAATATCAGATTTACGCCTGCATTCAGTTAGGGGATTATTCGCCAGATTTCGATTTGTAAAACGCAATTCAAAACTTATTTCTTATCTGAATTTTCCAGCGTGTCCGCGAAATTTAATTAACTTTCACAGTCACGTGATATCGCCTTAGTTTCCGCTATTTTGCAAGTTTGGTTTCTCCATATACCACAAAGTGTGTGGTGCCTACGTCACTAAGCCTGTTCAACATTACCAAATTGAGTTGGAAAAGCAATTCCTAAACTAGTAAACAGGGCCGTAAAATGTTCGCATGAACAGTGTACTTTCAAAAATGAAATCTCGACAGAATAGCCAACCATGACTAAATATCCAGGACACTCAAAAGGGCACTTAAAGGGGTCGTTCATAAATGACGTCCAAAGTTTGAGGGGGTAGGGGCTCACAAAAGTTGGGCAAAATTGACTGTGTAATGACAAGAGTAACAGTTGCTGAGCACTGTGAAACCTTTCTATAACGACCACTCATGAGTGCCCTTTGCAGAGTACCGACATTAGAAAACTTCAGCAAAAAAAATACCCAAGGGGTGTTGGAAAGAATGGATACATTGATTGGGCTATAGAACTTGTTGGTGTTCCTTATACGAGGTTAGATGAGCTGGGAATACAGCTACAACATCTTCAACTTTCGAACATATTAGAATGAGATATGTCTGCAGAGATCTTACTCCAACATCGCTAAATCAACTCAAACACGTCTTTATACAGGGTTTCTACTGGATTTAGTAATGCAATTTCCGTGACTTTTCAAGTTTTATGTCATCACTAAGTAATTATTTTAACAAACTTTCTCTGCCACAATGATGTCACGAAAATTGGACTTTGATCTTACAGTGCTACTAAGTGGTATTCTTCGTTCTAATTTTCACCAATATGCGGAAAGATCTGTGAATATGTTTGATAAACAGCAGGCCCAGTGCGGCATATCCAGGAATTATTAATTGCAAAAATAACTCGTTCTAATGGCTCCATATTTTCCCAAACAACATCACCAAATTAAGAGGACATCTGGAATTCTTCCCTCGCCTCAACGCCCCCATTATCATGTCTGGTCTCAGGCGTCGCTAAATAGAAATAAACAGACAAAGTCCAAAATATCTCACTAAGAATCGTTTCTATCACGAAATTGCCCAGAGTGTTAAACGAAACGTGTATCACAACTCGCTATACAAAGAGGAGCGAATTGGCCGATGTACAGTATATCTACCTACCCCCATCTCGATTAGACTCATACTGCACAATATGTCGGTCGGGTAGCCATGGGCCAACATGGAAACAAAAAAAGCCAATGGAGTAATCACAAGTGCTGTAGAAAAGGCAGGATTTACGGCTTCTTTACCCCGCTGTTTTCAGAGGCCCCTAACACAACAATTCCATTAAGGCAAAGAGCAACTGTTTACACAAAACTGATGAATTTTTCTCATTAACGCGGATTTCCGTCCCATATATCCCAACTCCATTTACCACTCCATCCGATAGGGGGCTAACATCCAGCAATTAGGATGCTAATCAAATGCATAGCACGAAATCATTGAATGCATCCTCCCTCAAATGCGGGAATTTGCATCCTTTTACGTTTTAATGCTCATTGTTTTAGCTCAGGATACCCCTTTTTATGTCCTGTAGTGCACATAAAAATGCATCGGTTTTTAGATGCCATTTGGAAGTGCATGGAAGTCTGCCATTGGATTTCACCATCAATCAAACGTGGGCACGCATGGATGACAACCAGAAACTCGACAGTCATAAAAACATGCACAGAATGGACAACAACGTCAGGTAAATGAAGCGAAACGTTTGTATTGAACAGTACGAATGACGTTGTGGAGGGCCATCCATAACGGTCATCAAGCATGGTTTGCAAAAATCCATGTCCTCATCTCAATTCTGGTCCAGTTGTTTTGCAGACATCAACTTATCAGCTCAATCCCTGCAGGCACATGATATGTGGCCCATTTGGTATAAAATTTTCATATTTTTGCACATTCAAACATCTGATATTTTCACATGCAAACTTCTGATGTTTTTCAATTTTTTTCACATGCAAATTTCTGATTTTATCACATTTTCGCCAAATAGGTCTATTTCCGAAACATTTTTCGAAATGTTATGAGCTGAATGTATAACAGCAGTTCCATGTTGTCTCCTAAATTCGGAATTTCAAATTTGATAACTTTTTCATGACTTCAACATTTTTTTCAATGCCTATTAGAATTTATGGCCATTCAAGTTTTATGTCATCAATAAATAGTACATTTCAGAAACGTTCTCAACAACAGTGAGATTTTACACATCCTATTATCTGATGTTTTTACCCTTTTTCACATGCAAATATCGCATTTTATCACATTAGCGTCCAATATTTCTGAAAGAAAAATTGAAATTTTTATGAGCGATAACAACAGTTCCAGGGCATGGGCGACCGCAAAAAAAGGCAAAAATTCTATGACCAGCAATATACATCCTGATTTAGAACGACAGACTCCACTTTAACTACCCACCTACAATTTTGAGAAAGCTTGCGCTTCTAAAAAAATGTGTGGGTGCAATATTACAGGTAGGAGCATTTGCTTTTTTACTTGCAGGTACTGTATATGCATGTGAAATGGTCAGTAAACATGATGGAGACGTATAAAAGTTTCGTCGTCCAATCAAAATCGATAGCTATAAAAAGACGCCATACAGGCTATTCCATCAACAATCAAATGCAGGTAATTTCTCAACATCGTCATGGGGGAACTTCCTGCGCCAGTATAAAGTATGGATTTGTTTACTGTAAGCTAGAACAAAGCATTCGCTTTTCTCCAAATGAAACTTTTATGCCTCACCATGCAGCATAATAAAGCCCTAAACGAAAATTGAAAATAAGGCCGCAATCAAAAAGCTGACTGCATTTTCGTCTTAAACTCTTTACTTAAGACTCTTAAACTTGCTTGGAGCAAGTTTCATGGCCAAGGCTCGTTTTCCACAATTCTGATGGATAAGGTTTTATGCTGTTTTTATGCTCTTCTCAGGCGGGCTGGGTCTTAAAATATGAATTTCCCAGAATGAGATAATCGTGATACTGTAGTTGTACATGAACATAAAACCGCTTGTCCGTATTGGCCATTAAGCAAGCCCAGAACCAATTAAAATCCAGACATTACAGTATTTGCCTGTGTATGGCGCCGCTTACAAATCCTGCTAAACCATTATAGAAAATCCGTAGAGCCACTTGAGCCCTATGACGCACATCACTACTCAGAAAACGAAATTTCCTGAGTTTGCCAGGTTTTCCAGGCTCATATTCCAATTTTTTCAGGTTCAAAAAATGTATTTTAATAAGTAAATGTGTACCACAATTCAATTGAAAACAATATTTGGCATAATAATGATAATGAAACTTCGTAGGCGAATTTTTTTTTTTTTTGGAAAAGTCTCTCTTTTTAGTTAACATTACCAAACGAACTTATCCAAATGATGGATTTTATGAATATTTTTTTTTTGCAAAACTCTTCCAGAAATAGTGGGTTTATAGAAACTGGATCACCAATAATGATGTTTTAGATCATTTTTAAAATTTCAGAAACAATAATATTGACTGAAATTAACTCCATAGACGAAAGTTGAATAAAACATTGTCAAAAATGAGGCAATTGGAATTTGTTTTAAACTAAATCACCAATAACGCATTAAGTAATATTAATTTAGGAGCGCCGTGGGAAATTTTTTTAGAAAAACGTTTTTTGATACTGAAAAATTCCAGGTTTAAATTCAAAATTCCCTGAGTTTTACAGGTTTAGGATAAATTCACTAAGGTTTCCCGGTTTTCCATGTTAGTAGTCACCATGATAAATATAAAAAAGACAGTTTTCAGCAGTTGTTTTAGAATCACGAAAAACTAGTAGCACTTGACAAACATGAAACACAAACGTCAACCAAGCTGTAAACATTTGATTCATTTGATCCATTTCATTAATCTACAGTATACGAGCGTACATGCGAAACACGTGAATTGAATCTTGATTGATAAAGAGAGTATCAAGCACTGAATTTTTACGAGCGTTTCACTATTACGGAGAATAAAACCCTACAGTCCTGATTCCT
Source organism: Kryphioiulus occultus (assembly GCA_034687865.1). NCBI lineage: Eukaryota > Metazoa > Arthropoda > Diplopoda > Julida > Julidae > Kryphioiulus > Kryphioiulus occultus. The sequence continues at coordinate 45,469 of JAQGAF010000250.1, forward strand.
CAAAGGACGGAAATAGGCAAATGTATTCCAATAAAAACTCACATGCAAGCCACAGTTTTTATTTTTAGACTATTTGAAAGTTTTCAAGCTCCAGTGTATATCTAGGCCAATCATAACCACAGTCGTTAAAACTTTCCGAAAAAGGACGGAAATTTTATTTCCTATTTATGTATTTATTCTAACGCATACGGAATCCCGATGAGCCATAATATTTGTACGATTGCATGCAAGCCCACATCTTAGGAATAAAACATAAGTTAACCAGCTAGGAAAATGTCCATACTCTACAAATGTAATGTCACGCAGGGGAGATGAGATGGTTGCAATGTACATGTATATGTACAATTTGGTTCCTATGGATTTATGGCTAAAGGGCAGGGTTTCTTACATGTTTGTGTGCCATGGACCACTGTTAATACTACTGTGGTGCTGTCTATATATAGATTTCTAGAGGAAATACAGGGTGTGTATAATTGATTGCAGCGATTTCAATAAATCGTTGTTAGTTTTGGATTCAACATACGGACACCGTTAATGTGCAAATACATAGCAAAACTAGAGATTTTATTAGATATCGATAAGTTCTCGATATGTTCCCTTTATTGATTCTGCATTTGAATTGAATTGTACCACCAACTTTAACCCAATGCTTCCCACACCCTGGCAGCATGCTCTTGTTAATTTGAGCAAAAGTTTTGCATCGATTTCGAGAATTGTTTGCGGTCCTATTATAAGCATGTGGCTAGTATGTACAAGCACACAATCAATTCACGAAATCGTTGCAGTCCTTTACAGCTACCCCGACACGTAAATGCTAAATTTTAATTAGAGATGAGCGGAAATACAGATTTATTTTGGTCCCAATGAAGCTCACTCACCCCTGTATCTTTCCCTTAAAACGTTCCTTACAGTATACAATGCGGGTAGCCATTTTGTGGTTAGACATATCTAAATGTTGATAAACTGACATAGCTGACAGGTGGGTCTACATACTATAATTTAGCGGTTCTGTATTGAAAACCTTATGTAAAATTTACACGATGTCTGGCTTTCCAACACATATCAAATGCTGGCATTTCGCTGCCTTCATTTATACTTGATATTGATTGTTTCAAACACCAACTCATCGTAAATACTCCCCATAGGCCTACGAGTGCAAAGTCAGTCATTTGTTCAGTTTAAACAGTAAACCGAGCGAGCATTATCACGCAATACGTGACAGATAAAGCACACAATAATCCACAACGTTTGGAAATTGCGTGAGCAAATTCAGCTTGAACACATTATGCGTGCCAAAGGTTTATTTGTAAATATTTCAAAATTTCCACCAATGAATCACTCTGGTGAGTCAATAAAATACGAATATTAAACTTCTTGTATAGCGTGAAATTTGATTTTTTAAAATAAAATCAGCAAGTTGCATGAATATTTTAAAATAATCAACGCAGTTATGATCCTGATAAGGCGCATCAGACGTGTTATTTAAATAACTGTTATTAATTTAGGGAGGATAAAATGGGGAGGCATTTAAATTTTATGCGATACGGTGATGATGGCAAACGCTTATATGGCGAAGGGCGAGCATTATTAATTGCAGGCAGTGGAGCTTACGTGCTTCAAATTAAAATGAAATTAGGGTTTACACTTGGCATAAATGCAACGCTATGCATTAAGGCTCGTTTCCACGCAGATACTAAGGGAACATAATTAAACTGTCAGATTTCTGATTGTCTTTTACGATAGAATTGAACACGTGATAGACAATAGGGTAGGCCAAACTCAATTATGAAAGAGAAATTACATCGATCAACCTGCATGATCAGGAAGTATAGCCTTTACATGAAGTTGGATGTGAACCCAATAATGAAAGAGCCTGCAAACTACAGCTTCCAATCAGACATTCGTCATTTACATGCTGACTACCATTTCTGAAAGCGAAATTCCCTGAGTTTTCCAGGTCATATTAGCATTTTTCAGGTGCAATACATATATTTTAATGCGTAAATATATGTGCCAATACTACATTAAAAACAATATTTAGTAATAACAATAAGGAAACGACGTAGGAGATATTTCTTCACAGACTGGATCCCAAATGGTAGGTTTTTATATAGTCAACATAACCGAACAAACATATCCCAATGATGGATTCTATGCAACGTTTCTTTTAACAAATACCAGAAATACCAGTTTCATTGAAATGATTTTCTTAAATGATGATAATGAAAGATTTTTTTGAGTGATATTTTTATACAAACTACAACACCAAAAATGCTATTTGAGACCAATTTGAAAATTTCAGAAAGTTCAATATTGGCAGAAATTAACTCCACAGACGAAACTTGAACAAAAAACTACCAGAAATGGTGGATTTTACTGTAGGTGTAATCTCTCCAGAACGTTTTCCAGAAATATTAATAACAAAGGCAACACTGACGGCAATATCATTTTTTAAAACTTAATCACCAATTATGCAAAATTAAGATTAATTTGAGAGCGCCGCAGGGTAATTTTAGGGTAGTGGTAGAATTGATACAGGCCAATTTGTACTGATTCCTTAGAATCATAAGGAACAGGCACAAAATACAATTTTGGTAGGCTACTGAAAAATTCCAAGTTTCAATTCAAATTTGCGTTTTCCAGGTTAAGTATAAAATTCCCTGATTTATTGTAGACATCATCGATTATTACTTAAGTATTAAGTACCAGCAAGCCGAATTGGCTATGGCATTAGTGATGTTATTCACAAACTTCTCAGACATGTATTAACACGTAACGCGTCCCTATGCAAAGCATGGCAAACACATTCAAATTTAATTTTCAATTTTGTTAAAGTAGGACAAACTGCATGCATGGGGAAGACAAAAAAATCACATTAAAAAGTATAATAAGTAAGTAACTTCCTATTTGCGAAGATAACACGATATAAATAAAATTACATGTATACATTTTTCGCTTACTTCCCCATAATGTAGTCGGATTTGTTTCGAAATTACAACACGAATTCCCAGAATAATTTAACCGAATTTAGGGGAAGAAAATCGATTTTTGCGACGCCTACATTTACCATTTCAATAATTACTATAACAAACAACACAGGAGTGCAACGTGAGCACATTTTTAATGTGATCTAAATATAAAAGTGTTGATGCTCTCATCCCCAAAGTAATAAAAAAAGGATATTTTGACATCGTTACGTTTTTTTTTGTTAGAGGTATTGATCCGTCAGATGACATTATATCGAAGATGTAAGATTTCCCTACAGATCCCCGAATCAATTGTCGGGTCATAAGTGGAAAGAAAACACTGGAATCCTGCGGAGACTTAAATGAAAGGACACATCCCGATTTCATTAAAACCATAAAAAGCCAGTCGAACAATAGAGTGCAAACACAATAAACTGTGCTATGCTTCTTCCTTCGCCATGTTCAACATCATTAATTCCAGGTCCAATTTGGCAGAATCCTAGTCATTAGTTAATCCCACTATTCTGCTCCAGAGGGGACGTCAGAGAGCCTGCCAAAACCACGTTTACACTGAATATCAACACGAAATTTCACAGAATTCATATACTGATACAAGCTATAAAAGGAGTAAACACGAAATGCAAACTGCATGGGTATGCAAAGTGATCATAGTTTGCATTTGAACAGTGTTTTATGGCTCAAAAAGTTATTGCCTTACAGTACACATAACGCCATGCAGGTCCTAACAGCAGGCTAAAAGTTGATCAAAATTAAATTTTTATAACCATTAAATCACCCACTGATTTGTATGGTGCAGTCTACGCTAATTGCAACAGCTAATTTTATCTTTAATTAAAAAAAATACCGTGCACCCTGAATTTTAAAACTTAAATCAATTTGAGCATGCACGCTAATTCATTTTTCACACTACGTTTTATATTTCCTACCCAATAAGCCATGTCGTGTTCATCCCACATTATCGCATAGTCTATTACAGGGTGACCCCACTTTCTCAGTTTTTTATTTCCCTGATTTATTTCACTTATCTTTTTTATTTATAAGTGCAAATATGGACTGAAAGACAGTCATAGGTTGAGATATATAAATATTGAAAATTAAAAAGGCTTTTGTAAATTATTGGCTGAATTTGAGTTATAATGTAGATTTGATTAATAATTATGTAAGTGCACATAAATAAGATTGCATATACAAGTATGCTCTGTGAATGTACTTAATCAACTTTTAATAATTATGTAATGTACTAACAAAAATAATTACTGTATTATATGGTTCTAAATTGCAAAAATACCTCACTACATGACTACGGTGTTCATTATGCAATTATATAACGATGACCAACAATCCAGTGCTTTTTCTAATGCAAAGATTTGTCTTGTAATCACTTCCACGACCCATACACCCAATAAGAAAATTCTAGCTAAACTATTCAAAATTCCCTTATTTTGACTGAAAACTGATCTCCCCCTAGATAAGAATTCCCTGATTTTAGTTTACGAATCAATTGTTTTTGCAAAACTATCAGTGCAATTCGAGATTATTAAAACCGAATTTTTTTTGCCGCCAACATTAAAACCTTGGTGCAACCGGGACATTTATCAACAATAGCCAAACATTATCAAATGGTCCTTTTCCAAAGGGCAGCCTCCTTTTTAACACAATTGTATGTACATCATGCATCATTAAGCAGGAAGAACAGAGCTAATTATAAAAATGCGAGAAGCCCAATTCAAGACTGAGCCGTGTAATTAAGGCCCATTAAACCCATGACCAGAATTGGCACTTGGCAGAAATGACATTCAAGAAACAACGCCATGAAACTGTCCTATTTATTGGGCCTTTTGTGCTGCCAGCACAAATTTCTATTTTACACCAGAAACACGTCCACAATTACGTGAATGAAGGCGTGCGCATTACGGCGCTTGTGCTACTCGCTCCCAGTTATGAATAATTCAAAGCGTCAGGACCACAAATGCCCCAAATGGAGCCATTTTGGACGACTGTGCCGTAATAACTCCCAATGCGAGGAAAAAAAATAAAGGCAATTTGGAAAGAGGAGGACAGAACGGTTGCGTTCAACTCAATAAAATGAGAAAGAGACTGTTACTGCCACGCCAAACAACTGCGATAAATATAACTGCAGATATTATTAAAATAAACTATACTTCGTGCTGTGTTCCCAGCCTATAAAAATGCAAGGTGTTCAAATATGGCGCCGAAAAACACTTCTAGAATAGTATATTTCACTCTGCTCTTACGCTCTGCGCTTACGAACCTGATCACTTGCTTGCTATAAAAATGTATTAATACCGTACGCCTACTTGTGCATCTATGACAGCACGTGCGCGGATGTCTCAAAATTGCCCAAAGTGAAATTCTTGCATGTTCGATTTTGAATTTTTCGCCTAAAATTGACTATTTGATGGCAACATGTCATACATGTCATTTTCTAGGGAAGTTTTTTTGAATAATGGTAAATTTATATCTTAATACAGTTAAGGGTTGCACATGATACGACTATTTCATAAATACGAAGAAATCGAGCCTTTTTGTCGAGGTACTACATTCGTATGCAGCAGTAGATAAATAGTAAATCGGCTCTGTAATGCCGATAGAGGGCAGAGCGATATTGAGCACTATTAACCTGATACGTACTATATAAGTGTATTTCGTGAAATTTATTTTTAGCCATAATGATTTTTTAAGACATTCTTAGAAATATCAGGATTCAAGAGAACGCTATAGGAAATTTAAAAAAAACTGATTAAAATAACCAACTTTTAGTAAATGCATTATGAAATTAAGACCAGTAGGATGACTACTGATTCACTGCCTGCCATGAATGGAGGGGAATTGCTCAGTTTTATGCTGGATTTCTTGTGAAATTACATATAACTTCCAATACATTTTTCACATACAGTAAGTTGTTATTTTTGCCAATTTTTCACACTGGTCACACTCCTGGTGTTACAAGAATATGGCAGCGTGCTTTAGAAGTGTTTTAAAGGTCAAATTAGCTTCCGATGCCATTCATACAATGTCAGCTAGGAAAACATGCCAGCTTTGTCGGCATCCGTGACAGTTTGTCCATGATTGGCTCAATAGCCACGATTGACTTTGAGGTTAAAGGAATATTTTCCCATGACGGTCAATAGCTGTGGTCAATCCAAACTGAAACACGCATTCCAGCTGTGGTGAACATGTAGCTTAGCCCATTCCTATGAGAGCGAAGATATGAATTTTGGAAAGGCAATATCCAGAATGGCACTAACATCATGTTAGATCGAGCTACTGTATACACTGTACTTATTATGTCTGCGCATTATAAAGTTAATCTTCTAAAATATTGTTTTTTAATATTGCGTTACGCATATTGAAATCAAGTAGTCGTTCCAGAAGTGCCCTTGAGCCAGTTTCAAGGACATTTTGTTTCAGACGAAATTATATACACTCAAATGTATAGACCTACAGGGTACTTGCAACAATTTCCAACTAGTGTTTAACATGGTGGAGGAGAGGTGAAAACAAATTTTTCAATGTTTTTTACTTTTATTTTGGCAGCGGGTCATAAATCTGCGTTGTTTACTAAAAAATTGTAGTAACGTTGCCAAGCTTTTCGTGGTGTTCACTTAACCACTTCAGTATATTTACTGCAATATTTCATATACTGTATGTCGTTTTTCAACTATGTTGCCTTGGCCCTAGAGGGTTGTAGTGACCTCTGGAGAAATGAGGACTAACGCAGTTATTCAAATTAAATGCTGAATGTTGATATTTTTCATATATATGTACATGCATATTTTTAACTCGTCTCACAATTTCAACTAAAAATAGGTTTGTACTGTATATACCCTGAATAAAATTAGGTCATACAATTAGCAGGTTTTCTTACAGAAAAACCTAATTACTTGTGCGTTCAAATGATGAATTGATATTCACGAAAATCTATCCCATTCAGGATAAAATTAGCGACTACAAGCGCACACATGATGAAAGATAATGGAGAAATAAGTTATTTGCATTATCTTTGCGCGCATGATAAACTGTCAGTGGCAATTTTACTAATTGCATCGCCAGTCATTGAGTCGCCTAATTAGCGGCATCTGAATTCGTAGGCCTATACATTGCATTGTATTAAGTGCGGAGACATCTCTTAATTGAATTCCCTTCTTTTATCCAGAAAACCTTTGTTTAGGGTTATTTTGAATAAAATTGACTTCTGAACACTTGAGCAAATTACATAACAAACCAGGTTTGGAACAGAGAAGGCACAGGTCCACCATTATTTTGGCCTGAAAAGTAACCATGTCATGAAGTACATCATGGAAATGGGCCAAAAATGAATTTATGAAAGTGAACTGTAACCTTTTGTTAAAAGATATTAGAAAACGATAAGATTTCGTGAAAGCGTTTGGTTTATGCTGCACGCACAAGGCATAACATGCTTTTAAATTTAAGGTCTACGTCGATAACGTGCTTTACATGTAAAAACCCTATAATCAACTTCTAGGTTGAGCCACAACATACCGTATATTCAATTTTATGGACGTGACCAACGAATTTTCTCTCACTGGCAATTTTGGATACTTCCTCCAGGCAGCACTTTATGGACAAGTTGCCAAAATTTCTTCAAAAATGGGGGAAAATATTCATTATGGCGTCCCAATTTTGGGATCCGAACACGCACATGGAACATATAACTCAAAAATATCGTTGTAGAATGCAGCAAATGTTTGTTTCTGTTGTAGCAAAATGCGTTTCTGCAATACAGAAATAGATGCAACAATATTTATATGCGCATTTGGCTTTTTCTGGAAATTCAAGAGCATTTTGGAAACATCAAGTTGTAGACTTGCAAAATTCCCATCGAAAGCTTTCCTGGGCTATTCAAACTTTGCATTCTCTTGGCTATACGTATAGATACTCGAATGACCAAATTAAAGAAAGCAACCAGACCATAAACACCAATGGAATGTGGTCATAAATGCATAAAGCATCCTTTTATGGGGAAAATTACGCGTATGTAGCTTATGCTTATAAACTTGAGAGTTTATAGAAACACGAAATACTATAAAATTAAAGTAAACCATTCTCAACAGGGACGTTACATACAGCATGCTACATGGGCCCATTAGACAAAAGAGATAACTTGAGTTATTTGAGCAAGCCAAACAAAATAATTTTTCGACTGAATCAAGCAATAAACGTGTGGTGCCTTTATTGAAAAAAAAGATATACTGTACTAAATACAGATAAGCATGCAGCATAAAAGTGCGTTTACACTAAACGTGTTATATAACAAAGTTATACAGCTTGTTGAACGTGAGCAGAAAAAATGTTATTTAACATTTTGTAATATTGATGATCCACGTAACGTGGCGTTCTATGACAAGTAGTGCAACAGCGAGTTCAAACTAATTTGTTATATTACAATATTTTATTATAATGTGCAAAGGCACCTTTAGACATTTTTTTCCAAGCAATAGTCATTGTTTTCAAGGACTGTTGATTGCTAGTCACACTGTATTGTTTCCATGCTAAATGCGCAATTTGCGATGACCGTATACGTTTCGCACTTTTATTTTTACGATACAATTTGATAGCTGTTTATGTAAAGGAAAAGCGACTTTTTTATCCCTGGAGGGGATTGTAAAAGGCCGTCTAACGAATTTATGACAATGTTACGTCCTATATTTTCATTCCCAGTATTCCAATGACGCAAAAACATACTGCCTTATTTTTAAGTACGAAAACGACGTCGTTAAAATGCAAATGTCACATTTGAAATTCAAAAACATGTACCGCAGTTGGCGCCACAATAACTTTCTTCTAAAGTTGATATACCCGAGAACAAGGATTACATTCTGAGACAACATAATACAGCGCGGACATAATCGCAGCAAGTTTCATAATTGAGTTACTGGACTGTTCTCCCACGAAAAGCGTTTCCTGGTCTTCAATCTAAAATTGACCAAGTGCCGAAAAGTAGAAGGCGGAGGATGGAATTAGCCTCTCAGAATTAATCTCAACAATTTCTGTAGATAACTAGTTTACATTTATTTGCATATAGTGTGGAACGTAAACTTCATGTACTCATTCACCAGGGTTCCCCCAGAAAATAAACTTTCTAGGTCCCTTTCTTTTAAAATGTTTAGGACAAATTTCCCTAACTACCAAAATGCAAAAAAAGACAACTTAACCTACATGTATAATGCTTATTATATAAACAGGAGATAAGAGCACACATGTTCGCAAGGAAACAACAAATTGATTATTTTAAAAATGTCAATTACAGAATTACTTGTCATCGCTTGATTTTTAAAACAAAAATGAAACAAAAATGTAAATTCTGTTTTTGATTTGTTGAATTTTCTTGACTTTTTCAAAGTAAATTGATTTTCCCTGACTTTCCCAGGTTTTTCATGTCTGTGGGAGCCCTGTGTTTGGATTACCTTTTTCTAAATTAATAATTCCATTACTGCTTTCTTCCCTAAATTAGTTAAAAGGAGAATTTCCCATTTCTAAAGATGCAAGGCTGGCTATCTTTTAACGTTTTGTAGTAACACATGTCCTGTACATGTACATGTATATGAAAGCAAAATTAATGCTACATTGAAATGCTGACATTCTGACTTTTTCAAAAGACTTACTCATCCAGTAGTTAAGTTAGGAATGGAAGAAAAATGCCAAATTTCATTGACATCTATTTAATGATGTCAATAGAGATTTATAACAGATGTAGTGAACAACTTCAATAGTGGACTGTACAACACTTGGTAAGTACATCAGTTTGGATCAAGAAAGTACTACACGATTTCATACAATGCGTTTGTCAACAGCATTAAGGAACTAACAAGTGTATACTTAGAGAAAACAATGACTTGCAATGGCTAAAGCTTGAAAAACGAGTCAGTGGCGCCCTCTGTGCTAGGTTTGCGCCTAGAAATTATTGCCAAATTGCGAATAAACATGGGACGTTTTTTCTCTCGTAAAAACGCGATAATCTTTCCACCCTCTATTTTTAGGGCAATAAAAAATGCAAATAAGACAGGTACGGGTTAATAGGGGGAGATCTTCCCTCACGATACCAGCTTGGCTGACACATTAAAATAGGTTTACTCGATTATGCCAACGATCTATTCTTCCAGAAGAAAAATACATGTAATATCCAAAACATTTCCTCGTTGGAGAGCACGTTTGAATGACGCATACACGTAACTCGTGTCCTGAAAACTTGGAACAAATCCGCTGGGTGGCGCATAAAATTACCATAAAACAGTGGACAGCCCAAATGAATTGCCTGGTTAGGAGTGGGAGGAGGGCGATTTATACACCTCAACTCTTCGGGTGGGTGCCCAATGACGACCTTGGCCATCTAGGCAAGGCGAAAGTTGCATTACAGCATTCAATAAAAAATAAAGAAACGACTTGAGATGATACATATTTCCGAGAAACCTTGAATTTGTTTAAATCACAGCTGGCATTGACAAGGCAGTTTGTTCGTGTGTGCTGTAAGAATCGAGTCATATAAATTGTCGTTTGACAAAGACGTACAGTGTACATGTCCGGATTACAGCGGCACGCAAATGGGAAAGTTCGAAAATTATTCATTACAGTGGTGGACAAAACATATGCAACTGATTGATAAACGTGTTCAAGTTGCGAAAACAAATATACTTATGGCTTAAACCCAAGAAAAAACCACATGGATAGCTGCATGTACATTCCATATATTTAATAATCAAGAGAAATGTACAGAATTCATTTGAATTTCTGAAAAAAAATAAAAATTAACAAAAGCATACATTTTTTCCATGGACAAAACAAATGCAACTGGAATTGCAATCGCAGATTATATAATGTTTTCTTCATATTTAGTGGCAAAACCATTGTTTGTAATCACTGCCTTGCACCGGGAGGGCATTGATTCAATCAACTTCAGTGTCCTGTGGAATCTCTTTCCAGGCTTTTGTCCAGGGAAAAAAATTTATACTTTTGTTAATTTTTATTTTTTTTCAGAAATTTAAATGAATTCTGTACATTTCTCTTGATTATTAAATATATGAAATGTACTATTTTTACAAGGAAAAAGCAACTTTAGATTAGTTTTTTTTAAGTTCTTTTACATACACTGTAATTGCTTGCCATCTCTTGATTTCTGTGCTAACCAATAACTAGCTATGCAAAATCTGTTATGGATTTGTCGAATTTCCATCACATTTTCAAATTAAGTCATTTTTCTCTGACCTTTCCAGGTATTACTCCAGATCTCTACAAGTGCAACTCCATATATACATGTACATGTACCTTTGGGAACAGAGCCCAGTAAGTGCTTGTAATCAACAATTAAGTAGAAAATCAGATTTTCAATAACAAGAAAGTAAGTGGCGTCAGATAAACAACAGAACAAGCTAACAACAGTTGCTTCAGACGACTGAAAGTGTTGGATTAGGAAGACCATGTTAGAAATTGGGAGATGAAATTCATGTTCACACAGGTCCCACTCCATCGCAAGCCGAAAACAACAAAACAAACACAACATACTGTACATGTAAAGGCTTTTAAATTGGATTGCCATCGAGGTACGAGTGTATTTGAAATAGAAAGGCTCAAGGATAGACTGGACAAGCAGAACCAAAATCGATCGAATGAAGAAGTCAATCCCTGTTCTGTACACAATTTCATTTTTAGACGAGATTTCATAGAAAAAATTCTCAAATCAAACGCTTCGTTTGTGTACGAGCCGTACGCAATAAATTCCCCATAGAACGTGAGCTGGCAAACAAGCTTGTCAGTGGACTGATAAAAATAATAAACTGACATTAGTTCAACAACAATGAGAGCCGCGGTTCAATGGTTAGGCTCTATTTATTCGCTGTATGGCGAATTTTCGGACCACTTATGCAAATCCCTCAGTTTGGCCCTTCAATCAAAATGCATGGCAACCGCATTCGTGCTTCGTTCAACCGAAAGAGTTAACGGTCCGTTAACCACAACCGTCAGGTCAAGCTGGTCAGCATCATTAGGTAGCAGCTGCACTCACTGCTCGCTCTGGTGCCTTTGTTAATTGCAAACGTACAGCCAGCAATCGCCATCATTAATGATCTCAATAGAGAATACAAGAAAAATGAAGATGTTTAATTATCAAGCAACCCAACTGGTCATACATTCTTTCTTGGGCTTATCAAATCCAGCCAGACAATGTACAGTAGACAAGGATTGAAAATCCCTACCCTACATGGATTTAGACTGAATACTCAAAAACTATCTTCCATGGATACATAGTGACTACAAATTTCTTAAAATAAACTTCCATTAGCTTTCCAGGTTATATTCCAAATTTTCCATGTTCCAAAAATATATTATAATGGTTAAATGGGTGCCACAATTCTATTGAAAACAATATTTGGTAATGATAAGGACAGTTTTTCGAAAAACTAGATCTCAATTGGTAGGCATTTAGACAGCCTTACCATTCAAACTAATGACGAATTTTACGAACATTTCTTCAAATAACTAATACAAATATTGTACTGTATTTAGGTACATTTTCCTTGAAATGTTTCTTTTTCTGGAAACATGTAAATAACGATGAAAGACATTTTTGAGGGATTTTTAAAAAATCAACTAGATCACCAATAATGCCAACAGGCCATTTTGATATTTTCAGAAATATTAATATCGACAGAAATCAATTCCATGGATGAAACTCGAATAAAAAGTTACCAGAGATAACGGATTTTAGGTGTAATCTCTTCAAAAAGTTTCCAGTTATTTTAATAGCGAAGGCAACACCGATGGCAATTTTCATTTTTTTAAAACTAAATACCCTATATGTATATATATATATAGTGCACAGGAAGTAAGATAAATACCGCTTTATAGGTAAGCTTAATCACAAATGCTGAATCTTAGGGGAATGACAGAATTGATTATCAGGTTTATCATTTTTGCTGACATTTCAGAATTATAACGAACAAACTCGTGACACAATTTTGATACAAAAATTTCCAGGTCTCAATCCCCTGAATTTTCCATGTTTTCCATGTTGAATATAAAATTCCAGGTTTTCCAGGTTGGTAGTTACCATATAATACGTATAAATATTTAATCCAGCCAGATTGCATCCATCAGACAAGAAAGCAATCCAAGGTCCAAAAAAACGTTGAAAATCCCTGCCCTATTTCGCCTATCGTCAAAACCTTTTTTTTTCCATGGATACAATTTGAATGAAATGCGTCCTCTGGCGTGTCCCTTGGCCATAATGCAATAACCCAGATAATCTCAATAAAAATTTTATCCTAGCCTCAAACGAACGATTGGATTTGCCCTTTCTACCACCGCCAGCCTGATAACCGAACTAATGGTCAAGAATGGTCAGTGCGACACATTTGTTTCGCGTCATAAATTGCACGTAAAATAAGCAAAGATGGACGATGGAAGACTGGCCCTTGGTCTTTATAACGCCACCAAATATTTCCACTCGACCGCCCTTCTGCACTCTCACCATCACTCTTTCTTCCCCTAAAATTCGTTTACGCTGAGTTTACACAAAAATAAATGGCCACCGAATAAATACAGGACGAATGAGATTTGCCCCCCATCAATTTTTGTCTGCTCATGACCATTTGTAGGCAACGGAAAATCCACTCACATAAAGCTGGTTCGTGGACATAAAAACTTGCAATTGGGAAGAAAGATGGAATACAGGGTGATCATAAAGCCCTACCCCCTCATTAACTCCTTAGAGGAAAATTTAAAAAAAATTACCAGAAATAACGGATTTTAGGTGCAATCTCTCGAAAACGTTTTCCAGAAATATTAATAACAAAGGCAACACTGACGGCAATTAATTTAAAAAAAACTAAATCAGCAATAATGCATAATGTAAAATGAATTTAGGAAAATTTCTAGAGCAAGATAATCAGAAATGCTGAATTTTAGGGGAAATGTAGAAATGATTATCCGGCAAATCATTTTCGTGCTGATTTATCAGAATCATAACGAGCAAACAAAATTGAACAATTCCAGGTTTCAATTCAAATTCCCTGCGTTTTCCAGGTTTAATATAAATGAGGTTTCCAGGTTATTCAGGCTTGGAGTTCAAGTTGGTATAGTCGCCATGTAGATGTCATTTTCGATTCTAGCTCCATGTGAACTACATATACATGTACATGAAACAAACCTTAGTTCTTCTACTTGTTTCCAACATGTGTTCCCTGTAACTAACAGTCTTAAACATAATTTTTGTAATGAGGGCAGGACTTTACGATCACCCTGTATTCAAAACGAGAAAGTAGCGCAATTACTAGGGAATCATGAATTAAGACAGACTGCGAAGAAAGCACAAATCTCGCTCAATATGCCACCAAAATGCCACCCAGAGGTGAACGCAGTGTTGAAAATTAGGAAAGGAGGAATAAAGCAAGTTCATTAAGGGTAATTAGAATGCAGAAGTAGTTTCCAAGATGGTATTTGGTTGCCCATCGTTTCGAAAAGGTCACGGCAAACTCATCTGAAGGGAAAAAAACCTGCCATCTTTTACATTTAATGACCTGAAATTTAGTCTTTTATTATCCTTTTTTTGGTTTATACATGCAGTTTCGTGCGAAATTAGGTTTTTTTGGGCCCAAAGGCTGAATTCCTGAAGAAAAACCACACTTGAAAACTACAGTTCAAATAGCAATCGAGTGGGAACCAGTGTTTGACCCAAAAATGAGACAACACACGAGACCTAAATATGCAATAACGTAATCAGTGAGCGCAAATAATTCGTTTAAAACTAATCTCATTTGCTCATTTGCGGAGTTATAACCTAATTGAAAAGATAAGGGAGGGAGGCTGAAAGTGATGGGTAGCAAAATCTAATTAGTCTATTGTTAATTTTCTCCAGGAGTAAATCCTGCGTCCTTGTATTGAACAGAAACATTGTGGTATGTCATGTTATCGCCCTCCAACTTTGGAGTTGAAATTTCACCGTTATACAGTATTCCCATAGGTTGTAGGCATCCACATCTACTCATTATAGTACTGTACTTACTCTTGCAATGCACGAGAACGGCAAAGCCGGCCTATTCTCTCACTGGCAATTACGCAACGAAGTATTGAAAACATGGCCGATAAGACTTACCTAAAATAAACAAGAGAAAAAAATATCAGCAACAACGAACAATTGATTTACACCACTTATCAAGATGTCATTGTCACGCATTTATGATAAAGAAAATCAAATTAAATACTAAACTAAATCACTGATGTAACTGATTACTTTTTGTACACAGTATACCTTGAGATAATGGCAAAAGCAGAGGTCAATAAAACACAATGTAACGATTGAAGTAAATGTAGACAAATTATACATAAGAACAAGTTTTTGATATACTGAAGATTTAGTGTAATATGCAATGTTTTTGCATATCAGCACAATTAAGAAAACTGCTTCGTGGGAAAGGGTTTAAAAATCATAACTCTTAGTAGCGTAAGGGTCAAATGTTGAAGAGTAAAAGTAATTCCTCAACTTGTCCATAAGCAATCCACATAGAGGGGGTTCCCCAGAAATGACATTTTGAATTTCCCTAATTTTTGCAGGTTTTAAACACATTTTTCCTGACCACCCTGGTCATTTAAATTGAAAAAAATATGATATGTCAACTTAGCTTAGTTTTCTTAATTTCTTTTACAGAATTGCTTGTCATCTCTTGATTTTTGTGTTTGCCAGTAACTAGCTATGTAAAATCTGTTATTTATTTGTTGAATTTCCCTGACGTTTTAAAAGTAAATCAATTTTCCCTGACTTCTCCAGGCTCTTTAAATTTACCTGGCTTTCACAGGTTTTTGGGGGAACCCTGTTCTATATTCAACAAATCAATAACTGAAGTTGTATAACTAGTTATTAAGTAAAAGACCAAACGACTGAAACGCCAACTATTTTTCAAGTTGACGTTGCAGTCGTTTGGTCTTTTACTTGAATGTAGCCGTCATTTATAATTATTACTTAACTTAAAGTTTCAATAATATTTGTCTATTTTGGGTGAGTTAATTCTCTAAGATATCCTATCAATAAGGTCACGACTAATTTCGAATGCAACGAACTGTTTCGCAAGGAAAATATTACGCATAAACACCTTGATCAAATATTGTCCTTTTTCGGAAGCCCATGGCTCTATTAATGTTTGTATCGTTATTATATTAGCGCAGTTACGTTAAAACCTACGCAAATATACAACATTGAAGGCGAGAAAGTGAAGGTGCATATACGTACATGTAAATATGGGCAAGGAGAAGAATAAATAGGGTGAAAATAAGGCGACACCCAGCCAAGGTAAGTCGATTTGGGCAAAAAGAAGGTCGATATTGACCACCTTGAAAAATCATAGATTTAGCATTCAAGAGTGTTTCCGAGTAGACCTACACCCAAACTTAAGGATGGTTCGCCTTTTAACTTGCTTATTCAGGATCAATCTGACATTGAAGGATGGCAGCCCAATTTGAAAAAAGGGGTCTAAATATTGGCATTAAAATTCCGGAACGGTTTATCTTACAGAGGTCAGGAGAGGTCACCAGGTGCATCATCAACACTGATACCTGCAGCGTGATTAAACTGACAATGTATTCGAGGAGGTTTCAAAGGACCTCCAAACTATATAAGCTGTCAAGTTTTTTTTGTTTTTTTTTCTTCAAAATATCAGGGGGAAAACGGGTATTTTCTGGTATTAATATTCCAGCGGAATTAAGTTCAAGGTGGGGAAAAAACTTCAGCTGGTTAACTGGTCGCTAAAAATGCGGTACCCAGTAAATAACTACCTGTAGCTATAGCTAAATGGATCAAGGAAAAAATGCATTTTTGAAATTTTAGTAACCAAAGCATAAAAATGGCACGAGGTTCAAATTTTGCAGAATACTGCCTGTCAACTGAATAGTTTTTCAAAAATATTAATATTGTCTTAATTTGTTAGACTAAGAGTCAGGGTTCTACCAGAAATGAAATTTTCAACTTCCATGACCATCTAAAATGCAAAAATGTGACATACAATGTATGCTAATGTAAGGATTACTGCATCTATTGATTATTTTATATAAACAGTAGATGGAACACTGCTTTTCAAAAGAAAACAGGAAATTTAGATTAATTTTTTTTTTTGAATTGATACTTTCATCATCTTCCGCATTTTTGATTTTTGTGTGTACCAATAATTATCCATGTAAAATGTATTATTGACTTGCTGAATTTCCCAGACTTTTTCAAAGTAAATCGACTCTCGAAATCGAACTCGAAAAAGTGCAGCGTAGAGCTGCTAGATTTGTAACTGGTAAATACCAGCGCGACGAGAGCGTTACCGAATT